>DWHP01009861.1:0-10062 GCA_018247895.1 Parnassius honrathi | reverse complement strand
TTCAATTAAAAAGATTTTAATATGACAGGAACAGTGGAAATATTCCATTCCCAATACTTTTAGTGCAGCCTATGTATAGTGCACGAGTGTGTGCGCAAGTATACTCAATCTCGTGGTCCAATTTATGCCTCTTATCTATGGCGATATCCCTCATATAAGGCAATCTATAGTGGAGGCCTATGCTCAGAAGTGGGCCTTTGATACGCTGTAATATAGTCGTTAATGGTAAATTACCAATGCAGTACAGGAACACCTCAAAAAAAAGTAGACTACGTTGTCACACCTAAGGACTAACATAATATTCTACAGAATTCCGCGTATAATATTGCGCCTTGACCAAAATAAATAAATAAAATTAAAAAATTCTTTACTCGACACAAATATGTTACCAAATAAATGGAACCATGTCTTCTAAATTAGTTGTAAAAACTGTATCGTAGAAAACAGTATCTTCCCTTATTAGTGGTTCTACAATAACAACATACTGACGACTTGAGAATAAATAGAATTCGGTTAATAATAAACTTACATGCAGTAAACGAAAATCAAGGAATGACCTAAACTATCCTAACCGTGAGTGGCGGTGTAAGAATATTCACTACCCCATATCGTCCCAAGGGAGTCATAAAAGGCGACAGAGGGAAACTGATAAAGCAGGGCAGCAGCGTCGTCCTGATAAACAGCTTAATTAAAACTGTGGTTTCCAACCCGCCTACCATAAGTGGCAACTGTGGCAAAATACCCTATGAGAGAATGTATGCGGGAAACTCATGTTCAGCATCGACTTTTATATACTGTATAATAGAAAGAACTAAACAAGCCACGATGGTGTCATCTTTATAAGCTTTAAACATGACATTCTAAACCCACTCACATCTTGTTCGTGTAACCCAGCTGGTATTATTTTAAGCTCACGTGCTTTTAACGTCTGTTCGTCAAGATCTTGTGAAAATTGAAGCAATTTCAAGTATTGTACTTACGGTAAATGACTGGAGTATTAACAGATTTGAGTGTGTAAACATAGTATTACTAAGTAAATACGTCTATACATTTGAGCTTATGTAACACAAGCCTGAGGTTTTATCAATATATTCAAGACTAATGAAAGTTTACCTACTGATATAAATTGGAATAAAAATAACTTTACGGGTTTTATCACGTTATACTTAACGTGATAAAACCCGTAAAGTTATTTTGAAGTATCAAAAGAAAAAGAAGCTGAAGAAGCAGCCCGGATTAACCATGACATTATCAAGTTGAACGTCTTAGTCGCCCTGATCACGAACACAGTTGCAAAGATGTTGCAACTACGTGTTAGATAATACTCTTAACTACTCGTATATTTAAATAAATGAACACTACTTAGTACACTTTACGCTATAAATTCATAGAACGCATTAGAAGTAAATACAATATATTATATTCTAAAATAAATGATGTATGCAAACCAGCAGCAATATAACTCAACACGATGTAATATAAACCAGACCCACTGCAATATCATCTTCTTTAAGTAAAGTTAAAGCCTATATACGTTCCACTGCTGGGCACAGGCCTCCCTCATTTCTGAGAGGGTTTTAGGACAACGAAGTATCGATGGCGAACTTCACATGTCTTCGAAATATTTTTTTCTTATTCCTCAGACACGCAGGTTTCCTCACGATGTTTCCTTCACCGACGAGCACGTGGTAAATCAGCACTTGAAATTGCAGTTAACAATTTCATTGGTGTCGGTGCAGATCGAACCCGGGTTTCTCGCGTTCTGTTATATTTACAGCGAGCGTTAACCATCTGAGCTAACAGGGCTCATCGTCTTCTTTGGTGGTAGTAAATGAATTATATGCAGTACCTAGGGAATCCAGAACCGCAGAAACTCCCTCTATATGACCATGTAGTGCTTGTTATTTTTAAATGTCTGTCGCCGGTGATTTTCTTGTCCTGTTCTTGACACTCCACATTCATTTAATTGTTAATGAATCGGTGTGACTATCAAATAATTATTTTTTCTTAATGAAAGTAACTACTTAAGAACTTCAAGAATAAACAAGTTTACGTCATGTGGCTTTCAATTTCAGGAACATTTATTGCTTATGCCAACAGTAGAACAAGTAAACCATTTGTTGCAACTTCTCCCTCATTTGCATTGTGCAGTTTCAGTAGTGCTTTAAGAATGCTGGTTCTTTGTACTAAGTTGTTGTTTAATCGTGTAGGAGTTTCGAGTGAAAACAAAATTAAAATGTTTAAAGAAAACGCAATATTATTGAAAGTTGCAAAAAGAGAAGCTGCGCACGTGCCAGAACTTAATATTTTTAAGAGCTTTATATATGTGCGCTTTTACCTCCTTTTACAACGAAATAATTATATTATCGGATTCCACGACATCGGATATAACGACTTAATTTTATTAACTGAAAAATGAATAAACTCGTTTTTTAATAGTAGTTTTTTTATAAAAACATACTTATTTTCAAATTATATTTACCCACAAAGGCAGCAACAAGTGGTTCCCGTTACTACGATTTATTTCTGTTTGTTTTTACATCGTAAAATTTTTACCAAAAAATTATGTATTAGAAGCTACTAGCATTTATCCGGCCTAATATAAACTAGACAAAATAGAACAAGTAGAATTTAACCGCTTCGCTAGATTAGGACATCATGGAATGGATGTAATACGACTAGGTGACCATTTTAATACCGCAAGCGGCTTTGTGACTGGAAATGTTTTTCAATAGACGAACTGGTTTCATTGGTAAGTATTTTCGAATTAAATACAAAGTGGTACCGTATTTTTTCAAAATAATTTAATGGTTGGCCTTGCAATATTCTAAAATTTGTTATAATAATACTAACATTTGGGATAATAGGTTAATTAAGACTGTTTAATCTTTCACAAAACTTCATAGAAACAGTAATAATTTTCTGATTTTTATGACTTGTTAAATATTAATCAATTAATCATTTCACATTTCTGAATCGCCGCAATTAATTTTAAATACATGACAAACAGTTCTGTTTACACATATTTAACAAATGATTAATGTTGGTTTGGAAAATTGTTACGGTTTAATGCTGACCATATTTTATTGTTTGGGTTACTTTTAATATTATTACACTGAAAATCGCGTAGCTAAACGGACCATTTACCTGTTTACTAAACTGAGAGTCAATTGTTTGATTCCTTAATGAAACTAAGTATTTAATTTTATATAGTTAATATCATATTAAATTTATAAGAAAGATGTCGATGTTTCACCCTGATGCCTCGGAAAGTACATAAATCGATTGGTTCTGCACTTGTCCTCTCTCAATTTGCGTCCAATTATTACCTCATGGGATTATGAATACACATTCGTACTCAATAAATCCGTACTACGCAGAGGCACCTGTGGCAGGCATTCGGTCTAAAGCAGATAACTTATTATTCTTATCGTATCATCATAAAATCATATAATATATGAACAGATTCTTGTTCTCAACAATCAACACATATATAGCATATGGTATAAGATAGGTATGATGACTCTCCATGTGCCACTACTATGTGGCAGTTAACTTGTATTTTAGTGCTAATTTTTATATTGAAAAATAATTACATATTAGCCTTTCTTTTGATAAATCCACAGCCCTCCCAGAAACGGCGCTACCGCAGAGCAGCTTTTATCTTTGTGGACTACGGCGTCGGTTCGGTTCACGCAATCAAGTATTTCTATGGCCTACTAATAATTGTCCCGTCTAGATCTTATGTATGTATCTACGTATGTAAACAATCTTCACGATGCAGAAGAAAATCTTAGTGAAGGGTAGCTCCTTAAAATTAATAAAATGAGACTTGGCCCTTCTCAAGCAGCCCACATACAGGGGAAAAACCGTTTAAAAATGTAAGTATTCGTTTTCAAAGTAAATAAAAACCAAATGTAATACCATAACTGCTTTTCATTTTCTTTTATATAACGGCTTAGCACAAACAGCTTGCTTATCTTTAATTTGAAAACACAATTTACTACAACCGCACTATTCAAATAGGAGGATGATTGTATCGCAGAATTTATTTTATCTTTTGTGTAAACCTTCAGAAGCGCACAAGGAATATGAAATTGCTGGGACTTTTTTTACAGTGCTTATTTCTCAAAGTGTAAGTTACAACCTACATACGTCCCAATGCTGGGCTCAGGCATCTTTTCATTTCATTAAAGAGTTATGGATTAATTAGTCCGTCGGACTATTTGAGTGCGTATGCTAACTTTACATGTCTGAAATATTTCATTTTTCATTCTTCTGATATGCAAATTTCTTCACGATGTTTTCCGAGTATGTGGCAATTCAGTACATTAAATTTACATAAAATTGCAATTAGAAATATCATAGTCGAAAATCGAAATTAGACTCCGGCTGGAACGTGTGAAGGACCCTTCTAGGAACCTAAAAAATGCATTTATATTAGTAGTATATTTGTAGCACGAATGGACCTGGAATGGAATGGCTCGACCAGGGAAGGACTACGCTCTCACAGAATACCAGCGTAAAATAGTAGCTTAATGCTGCTGTTTCGTATGGTGAGTGTAGACAACCGGAGACCCTTTTTACTGGAAACGAGGCATTCCATCTTAGGATAGGACTAGTCCTCACGGGTGACGGCGCATCTGCGTTTTGATCCGTAATCGAGTATAGATGTAGATGTCTGTGGGTCACAGCAATTATTCATCAACGGGTGGACTGTGTGCTCGTTCGTCACCCTATCGTATATAAAAATATATATATATATACATTTAACTAACAATAATTTGTATAATTATATTCTTTTTATAGAATAAGTGTGACAAAAGTTCTGTTTAGGTAGATAGCACATGTTCCAGTTGTCAAATAGCAGTGCTTGTAGTGCTGTGTTGCAGTGTGAAGGGTATAGGGAGCCAGTGTAATTACAGGCTTAGAGGCGTTACAACTTAATGCTTAGATCTGACAGCGCATACGCTGTAGCTTCTTTGTATGAAGCTGGAAGTCAGTTTTGTGGAAATCGTTTGTTCAATTGGCTTATATAACAAATGGTAAAATTAAAACTTTTGTACAACCGACTTTAATATAAATAAAATGAGCACATCGTCAATATAGTCGAAGTTAATTAAATAGGCATTATTAAAAAACTACTGGTCAGATCTTAATCAAATTTATGGTCTCATATAAATTTGATCATACCTGTAGAATAGTGTTATATACATGAGAAGCACCAGCTTTTAAAAAAGATATATCAAAATCGGTTCACTTACAAAGTTTTGACGTAACATACGTAAAAATATACAGAAGAATTGAGAACCTTCTCATTTTTTTGAAGTCAGTTGGAAAATATTACGTTATTATTACATGATGTGTATCAAATGAAACAAAGGTGATGTAAGCCAAGACACCACCGAATTAAAAATGGCAATGGTAATATTGTATATACTATACAATATTACAAATAATATTTTTCAGAATTTTGATATTTTTCATTCTTTATAAGTAATGGTTCGTATACATTATATAGTTCGTACACTATATACGAGATCAGAGAGATCATAAATGAAACATCCGTTATATCACAGTGATATTAAAAATATAATTCTTTTCACGAAGTTAATAAAACTACGGTACTAACTCATTGGGATTTTAACTTACCTTCGTCAAGGAACACGTGAATTGTTAGATTCTCGTGTGAAAACATAAATTTTAAACACATGGTGTTTATTCTAAGACGCTTAGCAGTGAATCACGTTACACCTATATACTAGAAATACCTTGTATAAACGCTTTAGAAATTTAATATTTAATTTCTGTTCACTCGGCCTTACTCGTGTTGACTTCTTTTTAACTAATGAAATCGAATATGTGTCGACTTGGTGTGTTGTGAATCGACAGCGTGATTATTTATCTTTTTCATAGCATAAGGGTGATAAAAAGCACACAGTACACTTGAAAGTAAGCGCATGCTGTGGTCTATATACACCTACACCTATCTTCGATTGAGAATCAAAATGCAGGTGCGTTGTTACCCCTGAGGACTAACATGGAATGCCTCGTTACCAGTAAAAAGGGTCTCCGGTTTTTTGCACTTACCATACGAAACAGAAGACGCGTTATACGCAACGACAAGATAGATAGATGCGTTGTCTTTAAAGACTAGAGTAAATTTTTTATAGCCAGGTGCACCCGCTGCCTTACTCTTTAAACTAGGGTATAGATATTAGGTGTTGACCTGTATTCTGTCTTAACAGGCACTAGAAATAAAAATAACTCAGGAAAAGAACCCTACCGCCTTATAATAGTACCAGGTTTTCTTTGAAGATTTGAGTAACTGAGATATAATCGTGCCTACAAAATAAACAGTTGAAGCTTGTTAATACGGAATTTCTTAGTTTGAGGATTTATTTCAAATTTATAGCATTACTAACTACGTTTTTGGTACATGTTACGAAAGTGTTTTTGTCAGCTCATTATTTTGGCAGGAGTGAGTGATTTCTACAATTTCAAAGTTGGTTCTGAACAATTTCAATTTGTAAATTCCTATTTCGGGTTCCAAAAGTTGCGTGCTATTAGTTAAATGAATATTTAACGCCATTTGTTTTTGGCAGTATTTGTAACAGAAATGTTTTTTAAATGTCGTATAATATTCGCAGCGTTTACAGCAACATCCTTAGACAAATCTCTGACCCTGTTGCAATAGACCGGACAATAAACGATGACTGACATTTTAAATTGCGTAAAAGTTTGCTTATAAATTAAAATTGTGTATAGGTGTTCAGTTATTATAATTTTATTTTGTACAATTCTGGCCTTTTTAAATATAATTCGTTCGTATTATATGTAGTATAGTTTAAATATAATATTTATTTTAGTATATCATGTAATAATTTGATACATGAATTATACGTGGTGGAGCCATGCTGCAGCCATAACATAGAATGCGTCGACTCGACCGGGTTAGGACTCACTCTCACTGAACACAAGCGTAAAATAGCAGCGTAGCTCCTGTGTTTCTTATGATGAGTGTAGAGAAACGGAGGCATTTTTTACTGGAGACGAGGTATTTCATTTTGATTCTGCATTTTGACTCCTTACTTGGGAAGAAATGAAGATGTCTATGAGCCATAGCATCCACTTGCATCAGGTGGACTGTTTGTTCGTTTGTCAACTTTATTCTGTAAAAAACAGATGACACATTGGATGGATACCGAGGCAATGCCATAAGTGCCAGCTTTTGATAATTTTGGCACGGAACGCTAATTATTTTGGTAAACTGAAGTAATCGCGAATAAGGCCGTGTAAAGAGGTAGTAAATATAAAATTTCTAAAGCGACCATATAAGTTAGCTCTAGTATGAATGTATACTCATATATAGACATGTGTCATTAATTCATTTCTAGTGACTCGATCATTCCAGTTCAAGATTCTTCTTACGAAAAGAGTCATTCGGGTCGATCATTCAAACGGACCATTTCGAGTTTCATTACTCTTTGATCTGTGACCCACTATTATCTTGACGATTGTCGGACATCAACTTACTTTTTGGTCGTAGGTCTAGTCAATCATTTGATCCGAGATGAAATAACATAACCGTTGGCGACAGTAGTGCTGATGATGCAAGATGTCCAGTGTGATCGCGATCGCTCGTAGAGATTGTGTTCCAAATTTTACGGTACAATCAAATTGCTCAATATGTGAGAGGGCTACAGTTGAAGCATGTTATTTTTAAATCTAGGCTGGCTTGCAGGTACTGAAGACTGAGAATAACTTTTAAACGGCTTCACCGATCGATTTCAAAAACAAATCAGCTCTTAACCTCAAAAAATGACGTCGAATGCCGTATGGAAAATAAAAATAGGTTCATTCGTTCGTGAGCTATCGAAGAAGAAAGAATTTGAAAAAATGTTTTTCTAACATAACTTTGAGATTTCGCAACGTAATTTGGTGAAATTTGGGACGCTTTGCATTTGAAATTAGAGAGAAGTTCTGGGAATAGCTTGCAGGGCAACCAATTTTTTTTATTATGGTGCTGTACAAAGTAAAGGGTAATAAAAAAATAAGACATCTTCGGTTCGACAATTAGTTACATATTTCCATTTGTTATTCTTAAACTGAGAAAGCTTTGAGCTAAGGTTAAGAATTGTATTAAAAAAATAGATTAGAAATTTTATCATACCTTTTAAAAACAAGTATGTGTTATAAAATTAACAATTAGGTTTACTTGTATCTAACTACTTGTAGCTCGAGAGCATTTTTACCATACCATTTAATTAAAAAAGCACGGTATTAAAATTTAGACAAAGCGAAAAGCCGAAATGCTTCAAAATTGTAAGCGGATAGAGCACAAGTGTTGTCGTTAGGGACGTTTGAAGATGAAGGAAGTTTTTAGAGAATAAATTCTTCACTACCAAAATTGTCTCTACAAAAAGCCGACAACGAGCTGCAAGCGTCTGTTATATGCAGTTAGTTAATTTATTCAGAAGAGATATTTTGAACAAATTAGAAATTTACGACAGTACATCAGAAATAACAACAGAAATACAAATAGTATTATTTTTGTTAATAACGGTTTACATTTCTGTATTCTGAGGATTACAAGTAGTACTAAATGGAATGTCATTCTTAAACTAATAATAAAGGAAGAACTGGAAAGTGATAATAGGGCACAACGGTTATAGTGGTGAACTTCTCACAGGTTAACGTTCTTCTACCAGGTTATTTACTCTAAGAGGAGTCAGCGTCAACCACTATCACTATGTTGTTGCGATGACTGTCGTCTAAATTTTTTCAACTGTGCCCCACTAAGAAAATGATTTTTACTATAAGACGATAAGTACATAATTCATTCGAATAATTATTATTAGACATCCTAACAAGTTCACCTCCGGAACTACACCTATATACCCTAGGGACTAACACAGCCAGGTTCTTAATCACTAATATACACGATTTCTTTGAATGATTTTATATGACATTTTCGTCTTAGTAAATCGAATGAATTTATTTTATTGTCTATCACATACGGGACGTGCGGATATAATGAAATATACGATATATTATAAATATATTTAACTTTCCCATCACTTACAAAATGACAATGTTGAAATTACTTAATATTTTTTTAGTTTTATAAAATAATTTTGATGAAAAAGAAAGCGATACGTTGGGTGTAGTTAAGATGAATTGACAAAATACATCTTCAACTTTTTTTCTTTTTTTATATAGAATAGGGGTGATAAACGAGCACACGGTCCACCTGATGGTAACTGTATGCTGTGGCCCATTTACACTTATCTTCAATTAAGAATCAAAATGCAGATGCGATTCCAGCCCTGAGGACTAAGATGGAATGCCTCGTTTCCAGTAAAATGGGTCTTCGGTTTTCTACACTCACCATACGAAATACAGCAGCATTAAGGTGCTATTTTACGCTGGTATTCTGTGAGAGCGTTATCCCACCCCGGTCGAGCTGACCCATTCGTGCTGCAAGCATAATATGGCTGCAGCATGGCTCTGCTACGCAACCATGTTGCAGCTATATTGTGTCTGGTAATACATGCGGATTACATCGACGTAAACAGGTGACTCAGGACTGTTTTTGTAGCATTCCGTTGGGAAGACCTATGGAGAAGACTTGTGAAGAGCTGTGTGAAATCAATGTCATCACCATAATTTATTATTTAGGTCTACCAAGAGTTAAAATATAACAATCATAGTTTTTACAAATAATCTGACTTAATGTAATAACTAATTAAATGCAAACTCCGTTTGCTTAGAAGTTAAAGTGACAGCGTATACACGTCCTACTGCTGGGCACAGAAGACTTTAACCTAGTATCTAACACTATGAGTAAAGTCAATATAGGGGAAATCTCAGTCCTTGCGCGTAAACTGCGCGCTTCCCAGTCCCCTCAGGCCCGTCTCCTTGCTCTTGCTGAGCACATCGATCTACTAAGGTCGTTATAAAAACACTATGCCGGAGCCTTCTACTCCCGCAATATCACACGGTCGTATCAAACCAAAGGGTTTGTCGCTTGTCTCGTTCAATATCCGCGGTTTGCGAAAT
>DWHP01009860.1:0-10062 GCA_018247895.1 Parnassius honrathi | reverse complement strand
AAGCTACGATAATTTATTGCTGCAGAGCTGGAATTTCAACCCAATCCGATAAAAAATGAAGTAACCTCTAATAATTTCAAATGCTTTAAGTCTGGTGACTACTGATCGATTTGCACTATGTACTTGTCACGCTGCAGTATCTAGTTACATAAGGTAAAAGTAGATGATTTCTCCATAATATAACGTTTCCCCTCACAATGTTTTAATAAAATGAAAGTGAAGACTTACATTGAAGTATTAATTTACATCGCTTAGGGATTTCGTAGAAAATGAATAACTTATACTTTCCGTGCATTTATAAAGTGTAGCAAAAGCTAAATTAGGAAATTAATTATTGTATAAAGTTTAATTTGGAGCCATAATGATTTCTTATATTTACGCGAAAATTACACATTGATTGGTAGTAATTAAAAAGCACATCGGGACGTCAGCGATCTCAGTCCCGCGTTACCATGGGTGCTGGAAAGCACCCGAAACGCCGGGAATTAAAAATTATTTTAATTAAACGCAATAAAACTACATCACTAAAATTACATAAATGTCATATTACTAATTATCTTTTATAAAGTTATTTAACGGAGATATCATAATATATAATCTATTGACAAAATATAGCAATTTTGTCTTATATGGAGGGTCTTGTTCATCGTATTCATTATAACTTGTAGTACTATTATTTAGTCTGTGACTTGACCGAATATAAAAGTGAAACAATTGACCTTTTTATATATAAAACAGTATTTTCAATTTGCTTGTGTTGAATTTTATCCCATGAATAAATTTTAACTGAGAATTAAAAATTAGCAGTAAATATTGTAAAAGTAACACGATTACAATCGTGCTCATAGGTAAATAAGTAACATACAAAGAAGAATATGTGCGAACAGATTTTAAGGTCTTACAACATTGCAATCATTATTAACAATTGTGATTACTGCTTCACTGCCGTTGCAAAGTTCATTGCTATTGCAAAGTGCACTGCTAAGCCTTGCAGTTTCTCAATTGTAAAAAATTTGACTACAGACTCGCAGATTACTACGACGGTTGGAATCTGCAGAGACGTTCCACATTGGGTTTTCGCTCCCGTGTGCTGTGGCTCTGCTGTCCAGAGCTGAGTATGTGTAACATTTTAAATAAATACAAGACTTATGTCGCCCTCTTGAAATGGACCGTCGAGTAGTGGGTGAAAGAAAAAACAGCCGAGAAAGAACAAAAGATCAGTGACCGAAAGGTCTTGTGTAGATCCCGACTATAGGTAACTTTAATCTGGCGTCAAAAACTATAACCGATGCGATTTTGCACATAACATTGATTTTTATAAGATTCTCATAAAGAAAAGTAACACTTTCATAGTATTGCACTCGTCTTTCTTAAATCTTTTCAACAAATGACAGTACACATTAATCGTCAATTGTCATTTTTTTAAATAACAAAACTGCATAAAGCGTGTAAATCCACACTAATGCACAAATGTATTTATAAATAAAACTATGGACCATGCAAATGTTTGTCGCAATTGCTTTGTCCAACTTTCTTTACTAGGGCTCTGACAAACGAACGCACGTGTGGGACAACAGCTGGTGTTTGCCCGCAGCCCTACACTGACATACAAGTGTGTTTCATATTTCACCTAACATATTTGCACGATGTACATAATACATGTATATATAATACAAAAGCACATGTCAATGTATATAATTAAATTACAGTTGAGTTGACGTAAATGAAGTTTCAACGTCTGCTGTCAGTTTTTTTACGAGGTAGAGTCATGCTGCAGTCAAAGAAACATCTTTGTCTGTAGTATAGTTTTAGTACGAATGGGTCGGCTCGATCGGGGAAGGACCACTCTCTCACAGAATACCAGCGTGAAATAGTAGCTTAATGATGCTGTGTTTCGGACGGTGAGTGTAGAGATCCGGAGACCTTTTTTACTGGAAACGCGGCATTTAATCTTATCTCTGGTGACAACGCACCTGCATTCGTAATTGATTCAGATTCGTAATCGAGGATACATGTAGAATGGACCACAGCAACCACTTACCATCCGGTGGACTGTGTGCTCGTTTGTCACCCTATGCTATAAAAAAAGAGTATATTTGTGTCACGAGCGTAAAATAGCAGCTTAATATTGCTGTGTTTCGTATGGTGAGTGTAGATATCCGGAGACTCTGGTTACGATGCATTTCGTCTTTGTTCATCACGGGACATGCGTTGTGATTCTTAATCGAGGATAAATGTAGACGTCTATGTGCCACAGCATCCACTCACCATCAGATGGACTGTGTGCTCGTTTGTCACCCTTATTCTATATAAAAAATATAAAATATAAAAAGCGTAATATAGCAGCTCAACGTTACTGTGTTTCGTATGGAAAGTATATAAAACCGGAGAACCATTTTACTGGAAACGAGGCATTCCGTCTTTGTTCATCACGGGTACCAACGTATCTGCATTTTAATTTGTAATCGAGAATAGATGTAAATGTCTATGGGCCACAGCAACCATTTACCATCAGGTGAACACATACTCCAGCTCACTTATCACTCTTATCCTATAAAAAAAGAAGCACAAACACGTTAGTGTTTAATTATCACAGGTAAATAACGTCCTTTAGACCAAATTTCGGTCATGGAGGCTACTCAACGGAAACTAGCAGGCTAGGATATGGTGCACGAGTGAGTGAATGAGCTCAAACACAGGTGCACTCTCTATTCCCTCACTCTCGTAATCCGATGGAACGGCAATCGAACACGACCGGAGAGAGATGACGCGCAGGTCCACGTTACGTGCTTTCCGAGGCACGGGTGTTAACTCTGTCAACCTGATAAGCACCAGATAATGTACCTAATTTTGTCTGACCCGAAACCACAATGACCACATGATCAGCAGTCGGGTATATGACCATTACACCAACAGATAACTGGTTTAATACATCGTCTGTGATACGGTATTGAAAAAAGTTGGTAATTTATAACATTGATTAAACACGTTCAGCAGATTGTTTTGAGTTAGCGGCATGACTCATATGCCGGTTTGTGTGAGGATTTGTTTTGCGAATCTTAAAATTCTGTCATATAATATGGGCTATATTATATTTATCGCATAAATTTATATATAACGGAGTTATATAAAAAGGTCAAAACAAAAATACTAGTGTGATTGACTAGCTGTTCTCCGCGACTTCGTCCTCGTGAAATTCTTTGCCAATTGGATTTCATGGGTTTTAATGTTTTTTGCACAGAACCTTAATTATTTAACTAAAAGTAGCCTAAGTTACTTTCTATAATACGTGCTATCTACCAGTGAAAGTCTCATCACAATTTTTCCAGCCAATTCGGAAATTATCCAGAAAAATGCATTTAGTAAAAAGCTGTTATTCTGACATTACAAATACTTCAATTTTATTTATTTTTATAGAACAGTGACAAATGATCACACAGTCCACCTGATAGCAAGTAGATGCTGTGGCCCATAGACATCTACATCTATACTCAAGAATTAAAATCCAAATGCGTTGTTACCCCTGAGGACTAAGAAGAAACTCGTTTCTATTAAGTGTCTCCGGTTCTCTATACTCACCACACATACATAGCAACATTCAACTGCTATTTTTACGTTGTTATTCTGTGAGAGCGTGGTCCATCCCCGGTCAAGCCGACCCTTCGTATTTCTGTATTAGTAAAGTGTTAGTGTTATCTCTGGCATGGTTGGGAGCATTTGCCATAATGGCCACGATTGGTTAGCGGATTGGCTAACGCTGTACAAGTTGCACCTTTGTCTCCGCTTCCCGTTGTCGCTCTGGTTAGTTTATGTCTGACGTAATCAGCGACCTGTTGGAAGCTAGAGGTTTTTCTGACATTTCCCATAATTGTCTCTTTCATCACCTACAAGACGAAAAGGGATGATAGACTTTCTTACGTCACATTAGGGGAACTATAAACTAACGCACACAAATAGAACGGGGGATCCTCTTCGTTATAAAAATCAGGAAGAGAACTGTGACTTGAAGAGACCTGTGACTGGAAGACCTGCGCCTAGTTGTGATTTCTTATCACGTAACTTCTCACTATACTTAATCTACCTTTAAGCGGTGACTAATACGCGTGATGGAGTCATGATTACCTGGAAAAATAAAAACATATATTAATATTAAATACATAATTGCAAATATAACACAGATCATAAGTTCATAAGATTTTATGTGGGCGATAAGTTATAATATTTTGAAAATTAAGAAATATAAAGAACGTCCAAGTTAATTTGCCCGTTGGTTAAGTTATAGGTTATTCGACTTTTTTGTTTCTACCAACTCCACGAACCAAGGAATCGAACCATATTGGCGATAATAATTATACGTCAAAATTTATATTTAGGCTAGAACCAAATCCTACTCAACTTTTATTTTAATTCATAGGATAAAATGTGTTGGTTATAACTACTTAATGCGACAGAATCTATAAAGTTAGTACAACTGTGGAACAAATTCTTACAAACTATATATACTTGAACTTGATATTTAAATGAACTTGAAATGATCAGATGACACATAAGCCTCTATCAGGGGGTAATCTGTGCCTCAAGCCTAAGGTTTATGTCAGGTGATTATGTAATAATTTTCGTGTTTTGGACAATTTATATAAAAATATTTTATAAGGAAGTCGACGAATGCCGGTGGTTCAGGACCGTTCTTTGCGGAATTCCTTGGGGGCAGCCTTATGTTCAGTTATGGATTTGTGGGAGCCTTTAATGAATTAAACCGTCTGATCTTCCGATTTTCGACCAACTGGCACTTCGCTTCTGGATCGTACCGATAAATCTAAAATCCATCACCTGTAATGATTGCGTAAACACGCATAGAGGAGATTGTTTACATTTATTAACATTTCAAGCGGGCCAGCTACTGAGGATCGGTGAGGTTGTATGGCACTCAACGCGAAACTATACACCTCACCCGAAAATTTTCGCGTGAAATCTCGTGAACGCTTCCCGGTTCAATTCGTAATATGTGCTGAATCTGTTTAGACGTAGTTCGTCTATTCTTTTAAATTAAATTTTTCACTGTTATCACATTTCTATTCCCAACAACCGTCAAAAGGTCTCTTGAAGTTAGTCGACCTACCTAAAATTTGTTATACCAGCGGTACACAGTTGCTTTAAAATGTCCTAAATTTAATCTTATGTAATGCTGATTCAAAAATGCCAGTTTATCAAATGATACGTCCGATTTTAGACAACATTTGAAATCGTAAAAAATCGTGGCGCAAAAATGTTTCCGACGCAGATCTTGCTTTCAACAAAACACGATAGATATATTTCTTCCGTAAAAACGTGAAGGGAAATCTAAATTTGGAACATTCGATTTATTGCTGATAAATAATCGTGTTTTAAATAAATTATATGTAACTGGTCAGAATCTTACACATCACAAATAAACCTTATTCGCCAAACGATCTGTGTGGCCTGTCGTGTACTCACTCCCTCTTAACTTTTGTAAAATTGTAGAATTAGGTATATCTAAATACGATTTTAACACGGCATAGATACGATATATTAAGATCGCTTCTTTCACATTGCTGCATCGAATCGAAATACAATGCATGTTAGTATTGTGTAATATAAATTAAGTGCCTAGCCTTGCAAGCTGGAATGTTTCAGCGCAATTGCGACATTGCCAAAACATTTTATTTGGCATTGGTAAAAATATTATATTCTATAAGATATATCTAATGTCAAGAAAACAATAGGCTAAGGTTTATCTACGATACGGTCTAATGCGAAATGGATCTACTCAAGTGAAAGACCGAGATAGTTCTCCTAACACAAGCATTTTAAGCTTTTGTTTTTAGTTACTTTTGTATTGTAATGTTCTTTTTTTGACTTATATTTTAAATAATTGGTTTTATTAAGTACAAAATAAAATTTAAATATAGGTGTAGAAATTAGAAATTATTTCAAATCAAACATAAAAATAAACAACTTCTATCAATATCATCATTATTATAGCCCTTCGCAAGTCCACTGCTGAAGGCCTCCCCTAAGGAATGCCACAAAGCACGGTCCTGAGCCACCTACATCTATCGCAACATGTCTCAATTCGACTGAGTTACATCATAACTTTTCTCTGTGTAAACCGATTTTGTTGATGTACTTCTTTCTCGTGTGGTCCCATATAAATTTAATCAAGATCTGACCAGTAGTTTTTCAGATATATTTAATAATGCGTATTTAATTGACTTCCAATACATTGATTCGGTCGTATTAAAGTCGGTTGTACACCTTTTTAATTTCATCACTTGATTAAATTAATCGTAAGTCTCGAGCACAGGCGCTAAGTAGCCAGCCTCTCGGTTCTTGTATAGGATATATTCCGGAGGAGGATTCTTTAGAAATTACATTTCTTCGTTCTCTGTTCACCATCTGACAATTGTCTAAAGACCCTTACTGACACATTCAATTTCCATCAAATCATGGATCAGCCTATACGGATCACTTCTACTACGAGTAACCCGCTTGATATTATCTTTACTAGGACGCATCTTAATCTTATTTCTGTGGAACTAAGCTCTCGGCGGGTCTTCTCACTTTGTAATCGATATTCCACGCATTCGAATCAAATGGTTGTCTTCGTTATTCGTGATACGTATAGCAAGGGAGGGGAATGTTTTGCCGGCGTCCGTCTTTCCGGCTTTTCACTCCGGCCGGTCCGGCTCCGACCTATTATAAAATAAGTTCATCCATCCAATACAGCCTATACATGTCCACTGCTAAAGATAGGCCTCTCCCACAGATTGCCGGGAGGATATTTCCATAGTTAACAAGCTTGGCAGGCGGATTAACAACCATAGCTTTTTATTTTTTTTGTCTGTTAACTTTAGAAAGATGCTGCTGTTCATCTTCTCTCTGTCACCTCCTACGACGGTCACGGGACGAAATGAGGGTAGTGGATATTCTTACACCACGAAACAGTAAGTAATATAATTTACAGCTATTGTTATTACAATAGAAATTAAATTAATATATAATAATTAATGCGGATAAAGTTTTGACCTAGTTAAATCGTGAATGTTATCGAGGGACCTATTTACACAGCCTCTTAACACAGAACAAGAACGCATTTGCGTTTGAATTAAACATGGTCAGTACTGTTGATGTCAGCGGCACGTTGACCCGACACGACGACGCAATGCATTGGCGGCAAAACAGCCATCTTGTAACAGCTGCGTTTCAGGTTTCTGATGAGTACAACCGAATTGGATTTTCTATGCTTATGTCTTGCACAAAATAATAATTTGATACAGCTATTTTTGCGGTTTTTATTATATTCGCTTAATCATTTTTTTTACTTAGCGAAAGGCAGAAAATACGTTTTTATCATTAATATCATGATAATCAAATTCAGTGTCTTGGAGTATATATATAATTATACCCACAGCAACACCCAATGTTTAGGTTAATTTCGATTATTATACTAATGTTATTATAGATCTGTAACAAAATCAATCGTGCGATTATATACACTAAAATTGTATGGCCTTTAAAAATTACGTAAACACCTATAATATGGATCTGATACTCATATACTCCTGAAACATGGTATATGGGTTTTATAGGCTACACCGCTTTGTAATGGCGGTGCAAAAAATCTACTATACCATATCAGTCCGTATCGTAAGTTGTATCGTAAGAGGCCACAGAGGGTAACTTATTTTTTATGGTAGCATCTTTCTGGTAACAACCTAAAATGACATAAAGATACATCCTTTTGCCTTTGACGTTTACTTTTACTAACAGGAACTGAGAAGGGGAAATATTCCGCTACAGGACAGACAACGGGAGTTCTATGTTCAGTTGTGGACTTTTGATGTGTGATGAAGGAATAAGATAAAGAACGTTATAGAAGAAACAGACATTCGAATATTCTCTTCCTTTGAATGAATCTAATATATAAAAATTAATGTTTGTTTGTTCGTATTTCATGTGCTGCCATACCGTTGAACAGATGGTAAAACTTTGTCAACTTATTGCTTGCACTTGCTCGAAGGGTACAGTCGATGTCGATCGTACCGACAATTTGTTTGAAAGTTAAAGATCCATTCAATTTCAATGACTGTATTATCATTCCCAATTAAAAAATACAATGCTTCCAAATTTAAAATGACATTTCCACAAATATTTCTTTTGCGGCAGCAATGTGCCGGGTACCAGCCAGTTTCAAATATGATATAACAACAAAATATTAGATCCTCAGATTATTTTGTTTTATAATTTGTGATCACAATGCTACACCTTATTGCAATTTATCGTATCTAGTCAAGCATGAAAAACAAGGAAATTATCATGACGAGTAAAATCTTACAAAGCCAAGAAGCCATAGATTTCCATCTGCACAAACTAGGTTAAAGCAATATTTCTCAATCTACATTGAAATATTAACGACCAATATGCTTTAAACCTACTAAAAAGCGAATAGCAGTAGTAAGCATTGTGAATGTAGTGCAAGTAGGTCACGCACTATGTTGCTAAATAGCTATGAAACATTAAAAATCTTAAATTTTAATGGCGCTCGCGGAAAATTTTATAGTACGCGAGCAGGCTGGGTCCGATTCCTGCCCGATACAGTCTAGACCACTGATAAACATATTATGCCTCCCCCATAGACGGCTTTAAAGCGGGGATAGTTGCCATAGTTGCCATACTTAGCGGGTGGGTTGGCAATCACAGTATTTTTTTAAATTATTAGTTATTTTTAGAAAAACACTGCCTATATTCTAGTTTGTTTCACTCTGTCGCCTCTAACGACATCCAACGATATGGAGTAGGATATTCCAACACCTCCACTATAAGTTGATACCCACCTGCACCTATGTATTTTTATGCATTAAATGCACTTTTAGCGTGTGCTTAGCGATGAAGGTAAATTGTGAGGAAACCAGCATTTAAAACAAATTTGGAAAGCATGTGAAGACCACATTGAGGAATCGCAATGGACACTTTCTTGCCCTTAAAACCCTTTCGAAAATTAGAGGAGGTCCGTAGCCTGTACTTATGTATAAAAATTATAGTAACATTATTATATAAAAATATTAAATATTATAGTAACATTATTTAATCTGTGCCTGTACCCAACAGGACGTATATTAGGCTTTCTTTAACTTTAAAACCTTTAGGTTTACGTAATGACAGTCATCTGAAAGTCGATGGCAACGATTAACGCTAATATTGGTTGATAATTTCTGTGAACAGATTAAGCACTAAGTCTTCTGACCTAATTTTATAATTACGCCATTTACGTAGGCCTGACAGATGAATGGACATTAATCTCGGTTAAGGATTATTTTAGAATTATGATTTTACGAATCACGTCAAGTTTCCTGTTTTTAACCCTCCGACGAAAAAGAGAGGTGTTATATGTTTATCTGTGTATCTGTAATCTGCGTATCTATATGTCTATCGGTGGCACCGTAGCTACCAAAGGAATGAACAGATTTAGATTTAGTTTTTTTTTCTTTGAAAGGTGACTTGATCGAGTGTTCTTAGCTATGTTTCACAAAAATCTTTTCAACCGTTTGTGGATCAGAAGCTCCTTTTGTTTCGGCGATTTTTTTTTAATTTTAACTGAATTTATGCCGAATAATTATTTTTTGTTATTTACTTTGTTGATATTTCAAGAGGTAGTTCCTTCAGAAATTACCACACAGATGTCATACGAATCTATTGTCTCTAAAACAAATATTATATTTTATTACATCGTCAAAAACAAATATTTTCTATACTAATTAGTAGCGACTCGCCTTTGCTTTGACTAGGAAAGATCTAATAATCTGGCGTTATTTACACTTAATCCCAATTTATGATTAATTTAATGTTTTAAATTATCTGTAAGTTTTTCGGGTAAAATATACCTACGCTAGATTCCTCTTGGCATTGTTCTCTATCCCGTTCGTAAAGTTTTATCACAATATGTTCAATTACTCCGAAGATTGTACGGATAGACAAACAAAAGTTTTAAAAATGGTTATTCATGACTTAATTGCATAATAAACCCCCTCAGCGTAATAATTG
>DWHP01009859.1:0-10063 GCA_018247895.1 Parnassius honrathi | reverse complement strand
TGCGATTAACCATTTCATTGGTGCCGGCGAGGATCGAACCCGGTTTGCTCAGGTACTGTGAAATCTACAGCGAGCGCTAACCATCTGAGCTACCACGGCAACAAATCTATACTAAATATAATTTATACTTAAAATAATCAATCATTCATAATATGCGTATGTCGAAAACTTTACATTGGATAAGTATTGAATGTACGGTGTGACAAAGACTATATCTTACATTATTATACACGGTGATACATTTTTAATTATAATAAGTTCCAAATTCTGACTACAGTACACCACATGACAATTCCATCACCACAGCCTGCTGGCGCGCCCAACTCCTCGCAACTTATATTTAATTTAATACCAACCAAAATTTGTCAAAAATGAAATTTTTATATTATTATTTACATAACATAACAATATAATAGGCCTTTACCTATGAAGTTGCCGTCTTCTATGAAACAAGTTAACGTATTTTTTTACAGTATTTTCATTTTTATTAATCAAAGTAATCATGCATGAAATTGATGCATCTTTGCCAACGCAGCGGCAATTTATTGATGCGCTTTATGAATAAATCAGCTAGAAGGGAGGCAACAAATTCTTCAAGGACATTTCGTACTGCCTCTTGGGTATTGAATTGTTTTCCCGCCAAAAAGTTATCCTAATTTTGGAAAAAGTAGAAGTCTGTAGGTGCAAGGAGTGGGTACGGTAAATGACGGAGAGAGCTCTAGTACCTTGGAGACCGTTTTTTGTGCAGTATGAGGTCGTGCATTGTCATGCAGGAGCAGCGGGGACGATTGATTGACCAAAGCTGGTTGGGGATGCTTCTCTATCATTGCGTTCAGTCTTCACAGTACACGTCTGCAGTGATGCTCATCCCGATTGGTTAGAAGCTGTGATAAATCATACCGGCGCTAGATCACCAAACAGTGATCATCACTTTACTAGTACTATAATTTTTAGAGCATTGTTTAGGTGCTGAGATAGGATCCAAGATCCTGTTTCAGTACCTTGTTTGCAACAACAACTTGTTTGCGATTGTCAAATGTCATACGGTTCAAAATTCCTTCGTTTGTGGATCTGTTGAACAGTACAACGCAAGTGTCGACGCGTATTTCGATTCGATCATTGAGTTCATGGGACACCCAACTGTTAGATTTTTTTACCTTGCCAATTCGACGCAAATAGACCAATATTTTTTTTCATGCTAAGATCGAATACTGCTGCTAATTCAGCCGTATATTGAGTATCATCAACCATCAAAATCATCTTTTGTTTCATCTATAAAAGTTTTCACATGACCGCGGGGTTCATTTTACAGGTTGAAATAACCAGAACGGAAGCGGGCGTACCAACAACCGGTGCTGCGTTTGTTAATGGAATTCGCTCCGTAAATGTTAATATCGCGTGCCGCATGGGTTGCGTTAGTACCACTACGTTAGTACTCATATTCCACAATTACTTGAATTTTTATCGTACCTATTATAACGAAAAAGATTCAAATTCCATTAAAAATAATGTTTATCAACAAATAAATAAAGAATTTTGAAAAGAAAATTCCGTGTTTTTAAAATAAAATTAGTTTGAAATTAGAATTCCCAGCCAAACAAAAATTATTTTTATTTGAAATGACTAGTACCGCAGAACGGTAATCTCATATGTAAAGGCCTTTTACAAGACTATGCTACAGTTTATTTGAAGGAAAACGGTATGTCCTTTTCTCTTTCAATACTTAATTTTTTAATTACCTGGCCAATGTTAACAGTGGATTTTTATAGGCTTTAACAGTGGTGGTGATGAAATTTGCTGCTAACGCTTAACCCATGAGCTTTTATTGAAGAGAAAGCCAACGAGCGTACTGCTCACCTGATGGCAGTGATTATCGTCGCTCATGCACATCTGTAACACTATCTATTATTTATTATAATTTGTACTTATGTTATACATTGGGCTTTTAATTTTTACAAGTTTACGAAACTCAGTGATGTAATTTAAACAAGTAATTAATTAATCTCATACATGTATCTATTGTAAAAGCCCTTCAGTTCCGGATCAGGATATTCTCTACCTTACATCGATGTCTTATAATTTAAATTTTTCATTTCCATGGTGTTTGAAAAGTATTTACTTCATACATGTTAGGTCCATGTTCACATCGTATTATAGCTATAGCACAATCGAGTTTGCTTAACCGGGGACCATGTATGCGCTTTATATCAATGTGAAAATACAACATAATCCTCGTATGTCTTGTGTGTAATGGTGGCTTACGACTAACGACAATGGGAGACCATTGTTGGGGTGATTCAGAAGTATGCGGGATATAGCATCCGCTTACCATCAGGTGGACTGTGTACTCATTCGTTAACCTAATATAGAATATAAACAAAAAATATAAATAGGTTTTTATTTCACTGCCTTATGAATTTAAAATCTTGCTTCCAAAATAATAAATTATGCTTCAAAATTTATTTCAAAAGACCGACCAAAATTTTGTTGTATACTCTTAATGAATCACAGAAACAATCACAGAGTTTGGGTACAGATCATTAATCACGAAAATAAAAGAGAACTTTAACTGAGAGGCAAAAAACTTAGGCACAGAAGCAATTACCAATCAATATTGAACTCTATGTATCATATAAATAACTGTAAATTTTACACTTCCGAGTTTGAGTTCTGCTGCCTATTTACATCACTTACTAAGTTTTGCAATGATAAGCATAGGCTTCTATTAGTGACAGTCGTTAAAGGTTCTAATACGGAAGCGGTGGTTTGTGGGATCTATTGGATTATCCTTGTATTACATTGACAGCTATAGCGTCAATATTTTCTTATAATATATTTTAACAGCTGACATTGAAAACAATGTAATATTATCTTTTACTCCCTTAGTGACATTTTTATTTTATAGAATTTGGGAGACAAATGATCACACAGTTTAGCAGACGGCAAGTGAACGCAGTGGCCTATAGACATTTATTCTGAATTAAGAATCAATACATAGGCGCATTGTCACCCCTTTATAGTAATATAAAATGTCTTGTTTCCAGTAATAAGAGTCCTCGGATTTCTCCATATACGCAACAGCATTAAGCTGCTATTTTACGCTGTTAATTCTGTGGAACTTCCCCATTGGAGCCGATCCATTCGTACTACAACCATTGTGTAGTTGGGACGGAGCTAAATGTTCAAAAATCTTAAGTTTTTATTAAGAATTTATGTTCGTAGCTCCCATGAATATTCGAACAGAATATTTAATCAAATTTGGATCGGCTAATGGTTTCACTACTTGTGTCACTACTCTTAAAGGGTCGATAATTTGAGTAATTTTTATGGAGCATAAAGGAACATTTTTACTTGGTAGAGCCATGCTGTAGCTATATTAATTGTATAGTTGTAGCACGAATGGGTCGGTTCGACCATGGAAGGACCACGCTCTCACAGAACACCAGCGTCAAATAGCAGCATAATGCTGCTACGTTTCATATGGTTAGTGTAGAGAACCGAAGACCCTTTTTACTGGAAAAGAGGCATTCCATCTTAGTCCTCAAGGCTGACAACGCATTCCATTTTGATTCGCAAACGAGGATAGATGTAGATGTCTACGGGCCACCGCAGAACTTACCATCAGGTGGACTGTGTGCTCGCCTGTCACCTTTTTCCTATAAAAAAAACATTATTGTTACGTCTGCTACTGACAGCTTAGCAAAGGTCCGGATGGTGTTTTCCGGAATACAAATACGGTAAGTTGTTTATTTTTGACACACACGCGAAAAATATAAATTAATAAAACTTAATATAACTTAAGTAAATGGACATGAAATGGACACCGTTTTTCCCGAATTTGTTTATATTTTTTACATTCAAATGTAGTTTATGAAAAAAGAAACAATTCGCTCCATGACACTTCACAAGTCACCACGTATAAAAGTGTTAAAATCACTACATTTTATGAGTCTATTATCACCTATGCCTCATTTTCCCTCATCTTTCCTGGCTTGTCCTGTACCCATCATCAATCAAAGGTACCACTTCTTTCTCACAGCCTCCAAGTAAACATGTGCAACGGACGCCCAAGTATCCGACGCGTGAAGACTTTGGGGCCACGAAAAACGAGTAGCGGATCTGATCTATGGCTCCGCCGCCATCCAAGATTCGGCTGCGGAGCGTAGGGAGAGCGGCACCTCGCAATACCGATACTCTTCTCCCACAGCGTCCCCACCAACACCGCATCAACGGTGCGGCCCCATTTGAGTCAAAGAGGTTATGGCGAGTGGCGCATCGCCATACCAACACTCCTCTTCCTATGCGACTCCACCTCAGCTGCAGCGGTAGGGGAAAGTACACCCTACTTGCCACAGCCCACTAGCACACATCCGAAGTGGGCTCACCAAGCCCACTCGGAGTGGCCTCCTCGGGCCGGCCCTTCACCTCGGGCCAGCCATGTGGGTTTCTCTTTGTTCAACGCGGGTGACCAAGCCACGACTACTAAGCCCCCCTGCCACGACAAGGCAGGAGGAACCCGTTTGTGGCGGATCTCATGGACACCTAAAGCTGAGCTGTAGAAGTTGCGCTGGAATATTAAAGGATTATCCAAAGTCCGAAGAGAGGGGGTGGACACGGTGATTCTCGTATCAGGCAACTTATTCTATCACCGCGAGAGCGACCATCTCTCCCAAGGAGGTGTTTGTTGGCTTTATCGCTCAAAAGACTCTCGTTAACAACTTTGTAGAGATTGGAAGTGTGTCGACGAGGGTTGCATAGCTTTTACTCAGAATCACCAAACGATTTTCGCTGAAGGTCATACAGGTTTTCGCACCAACCTTGGCAAATCCCGATGAGGAGGTGGGGGAGGGGTATGTGGATATTTCTAGAGCCATGCATTCCTCCAAACCCCACTAAACAGTGTTAATGGGAGACTTCAACACAAAACTAGGCACAAGAAAGAACGGTGAGCTGAAGGTAGGGAAATTTGGGATAGGGCAACGGAACCCACCGTGCCAGCAGCCGGCTAATTTTATAGAGTAAGAGGTACTCTTTATGATGAATTCTTTATTCCAGAAACAGCCCTACAGAAAGTGGACCTGGTCGAGCCCCGACGCTTCGACAAGAAAATGAGATGGTACTTTCAGCTCGAGTTACAAAAGCGTTTCCAGTGCCTAGAAGACTATAATGAGTAGACGATATGAATGACAAGCTCGTAGAAACTGTCCATGCGGCTGGAGCTGCCATCCAGACCGCCAAGACAAAGACACGCCGTAGAAGAACAGAAAAAACTCTTCGATCACACTCTTAATCTCACGGCTGTCAGACGGGAAATGCAGTCTATAACAGATTTGACAGCATATAGGCAACTAAACAGACAGATCTCCAAATGCATGTGGCGGGACTTACGCAACTTTAATACTGCTCGTCTTAAAGAAGCGATCAAGCGAAATCCGGGCTCCAAAGTTTTTGTCAGAACCTATCTGCTATGAAGAGCATACATCGTTTCCTGGACTTCCGAGATTTTGAGTGAGATTGAGAGGTTCTATGGGCAAATGTATACACCATCGTTGGAGCCACACGCAAGTGTGAGTAACGATCCAAGAGAAATTCTTATCCAACACTATTCCTGGCCGTCAGTCTTAGCGAGATTAGAATCGCACTCCAGCACCTTAAAAACGGCAAGGCTCCAGGCGAGGATGGAATTACTGCGAAGCTTCTGAAAGCTGGTGGAAAACCCGTACTTTAAGTCGTTCAGAACTTTTCAATTCCGTCCTTCATGGTGGCACTATCCCGTGGGCGTGAAGCAGAAGTGCGGTGGTCTTATTCTTAAAGAAATGAGACATCGCTGTCTTTAAGAATTACGGACCGATTTAAATATGTCTACGTGCAGTTTTGAAATTCATTACAAATCGTCTCGCATGCAGACTCGACGATTTTCAGCCTCCCGAACAAGCCGATTCTCGAAAAGGCTTCAGTACCGTAGACCACATACATGATGAATTGTTTTTACAGTAGGGCTACGATGGTTATCCGAGTACAAAACCACAATACGAAACCTATTCAACTGCAGACAGGTGTAAGACAGTGATATCATATCCCTGAAACTCTTCACCGCTGCATTGGAAGACGTTTTCAAGGTACTGGACTGAAAGATATGGTATTAAAATCACTGGCGATTACATCATTTACCTTCGATTTTCCAAAGATATAGTCCTTTGGGTAGAATCGCTGGAAGACCTTAGCACTATGCTCAATGATTTCAATGGGGTCTTCCAACGGATAGGTCTTAATATGAACATGGACAAAAAAGAGATCATGTTTAATGCCCATGTCACTCCTATGATGGTAGGTGTTGGCAACATTAAGCTCGAAGATGTTGACGAGCACGTTTACCTGACACAAATAGTCCGACTATGTAAGTCTAACTTCGAATCAGAGCTTAATCGTCTTTTCGTCAGGTATACCCCAAAATCTAAAAACTGGATTGTAAAACCAGTGCGTGTTGTCAGTGATGACTTATGGATCTGAGACGTGGTCCTTCACTTCTTGCCGTATGAGGTCGCTTAAGGTCGCCTAGCAAGCTACGGAGAGGGCTATTCTCAGGGTTTCTCTGGGTGATAACCTTATAAATGAGGATATCCGCAGTAGAACAAGATGGAAAAACTTAGCTCAACGGATAAGTAAGATGAAGGGGCAATGGGCTAGTCCTATAGCTCGAAGAACCGACAACCAATGGAAAAAAAAGGTTCTCAAAGACCAGCCTCGTACCGGTAGGCGTAGTGTAGGGTGACCACCCACTATATATTGTGACGTCTTGGTAAGATATGCAGGAAGTAGATGGATGCAGGAGGCTCAGTACCGTCTTTTGTAGCGTTCCTTGGGGGAGCCTATGTTCAGCAGTGGACTTGAAGATGACAATAATAATTGCCTCATTTTTCCACATGTGTGTCAAAAGAGACGTTTATGGGAAATTTATTTTATTAACCTTGTCTCCTGAGTGATATTTTCCCCCGCATTACTTCCATGCTTCGTGGGTCTTTTTCCTCGCCATGTCTTTTTTCACTGACGATCAGTTGGTAAATCAGCACTAAAACGGTCAACAATTTCATTGTTAGTATTACGATCTTAGGGTTCAAACTTTTGTACTGGATTTTGTAGGCTGACCAGGAAGAAGTCCCGTCAAGCAGTGGAACTTTGAACCCACGTAGCGAAGGCATTGGAGCTACCACGGGAGCTGTTATTCCATTCCCAAGTTTGAGGTCGTTCAGCGTTTTCTTCATGTCAGATATCACTTTGTTCAATTGGTCGACTCGGGTCTCCGCTTCCTCGATTCAGGTTTCAGCTTCCGACAGGCTGTTATCATGTTGAGCAACCCTGTTTCCTTTACCTTCTTTATCTCCTTCACGAAGGTAGCCTGAAGGTCCTTTATGAGGAGCATCTGCTCCTCCAACCGACGGGCTTGTTCCTCTTGTCCGGCCCGCAGCTGCTCTTCCAATCGGCGTGTCTGTTCCGCCTACTGGCAGGCCTGTTCCTCCTGCCGGCGAGCCTGCTCCAGCAGCATTGCCATCAGAGCACTTAAGTCAGGTTCCACAGATGTAGGAGCTGCTTACGGGACGGCCTCTGTGTGACCGGCAGCTGTCCCTCAGACGTTTGCGGCGTTACACCACCAAATCGTCTCTGGTCCGTCTCCTGCTGGCGTTGATTTCGGGTACGGGCACCCTCCATTTCGTCCTTAGGTTAAATCGGCATGATTTTATCCCACTTCTTACACCAATTGTTACGAGCTTAGGGTTCGTGACAATAAAAACTGCCGATTGAATTACCAAAATTGACACTTTAATTACTGAAAACAAATTAAAAAATTTATTCACACTAATAATTATTCACACTTAACACTTTATTTCACTCCGAAGCTTCGCGTGTATCGCCAAATTAAATACTGCCCCGATCACGGCTCTCAGCGGCTTTAAATAGCCCTTTTCCGCCGAAACATCCAAAATGTTCCAGCTAATACCGGCCCCGAACGACTAAGTGCAGAAAGTTCGGGAGTGGTCCTTTCTAGAAAGCTTAGTTCTTCCATTCGTTACAAGATGGCGCTGATAGGGGAGTTCCAGAAAGATCTTGACACACCTATTTCTGATATTTGATATCAGATGGCGCTAGTTCCATCAACTGTGGCGCGTAACAGTATCTTAAAAAAATTGTACCTCCGAAATCATTAACTACATCGCAAAACGTTGTCAAAACTTTTCTTTTCGTATTTTATTCAAGAATATAAAGAAAATTTTGTTCTGAATTCGTTTGAAAATAACAATTCTTTGCATTTAAAAAAAATCGGTTTAAACAATGTGGCATCGAGTTGCCCCATGGTAACGTGCATTCATGGCATCGTTAGGACCATTTAAAGAGAATCGCTTAAGAAATTGAGGTGGAATAGTTTTCAGTACTCGTGTGCCGTTTCCTCCTGGACTATTATAATAGTATCCGTCCCCCCACCCCCCGTGATAACGGGTGCTGTAAAGTGCTCGAAGAGTTGCGTATATGAAATAAGTTAATATACGCGATAAAATCCGTAAAAAAGAGTTTATTTAAAAGGTAATGCCATATTTTTGAAAATTTGACAGGATAGATCTCTTTCCGCAGCAATAAATTAAACAATTCGCATTTTTGTAGGAAGTCGATCCAACTGCGCAATTTGATTGCAATTAAAACTTATATTTATAGCTTTGTTATACACATAGGACAAAATTTTACCCATTTTTTTTAAATATAGTGTACAAGATGTGATACGATGTTACTAATACTCAGAAAACTGCTCAGCCTAGTTGGATTCTCTGATGGATTTCGTGGTTTATACTACTTAGTCAGACATTATCGTGCTTATGTATTAACGTACACACACCAAATTAAACTGTGAAGTATACACTTTGTAAATGTTTATTGTTTCGTTATTATGTCTAATATTGTCCTACCATCTGATTTTAATGTGGTTATTTATAAGGCTTTTGTTAAGCTAAGTCAGACCGCTTCGTATCTGCGGCTGTATCATCATTTATTATCAGGTGGGAAAGTAGTCAAGTACTGGTTTGTAATAGTAAAAGAAAATATGCATAAGTGTTTTTTAGAACGAGGGTAACAAACGAGCACACATTTATCCATCCATATATTTAATAACATTTAGCCTCGATTAAGAATCAAAATGCAGATACGTAGTGCCCCGTGGTACTACGATAAAATGTCTCGTTTCGTGTAGAAAAGGTCTCCGGTTCTCCACATTAGCTAACTGGAAGCCTTGTATTGAAAATAATTTAACGAAAGAGGACAAAATAAGAAAAAAATAAAGTGAAAGGAAAAACGACCTATAAAATATATCCAAAAATATTATTGAAAACAATTCATTTTATACGCTTGGCTTAGAGTAAAACGCTTTATTTGTAAGTTCAAATGTCTTGATTAAAACCACTTTTACGGATTTTATCGCGTTTAGTTTTAATTATTATTAATTCACTTTGATGATCACATATTTGTGATCATATCCTAGGCGGCCCCAACCATTACATCAGATTTGATAGAACACAAATCCTCGCGAAAGAACACCGATTCCTACCAAGGATGATACTTGAGACTATTAAAATTAAAAAACATCTTAACTTCAATAGAGAAGGAGACTGGGTACTACCACCTGCTTGGGACCCTATAATCATTAAAATTGAAACTAAACCCAAGCATACCACTGCAAGACTTCAGGACACAGTCAGTTCATTTTGTGTAGATCGGATCATAAACAATAATAAAAAAAAAACGTTCACGTAAATATAAGAAATCATTACATAATCAAAAAAGCTGAAGGTACCCCGGGCTTAACAATGACATCGGGAAGTCAGTTATCTAAGTCCCCCGTAACTATGGGTGCTGGAAAGCACCCGATACGTCGGGATTTTTTTTTATAGAATACGGGGCAAATGAGCATACAGTTCACCTGATGTTAAGTGACTACCGCCGCCCATGAATATCCGCAACACCAGGGGAATTGCAGGTGCGTTGCCGGCCCTTTAAAAAGGAGTAAGCTCTTTTCTTGAAG
>DWHP01009858.1:0-10063 GCA_018247895.1 Parnassius honrathi | reverse complement strand
CCTATGGGCCACAGCAACCACTTACCATCAGGTGGACTGTGTGCTCGTTTGTCACCCTATCCTATAAAAAAAAATTGAAAGAGTTATTATATTAAATACAATAGATTTGAATACAGAAATTAAACCTAACATTAATCCAACTATGATAATAATTATGGTAATGTTACTGATGATAATAATTTATAATAATTTCGTAGTATAGTTACGCGAACACTACACATTGAATAAAACTACATTTACAGATTTTATAGCGTTTTATTTACTTAATTTTAAGCGTAGGAAATTAAAATTAAGCAAATTAAACGCGATAAATCCGTAAAAGTAGTTTTATTCAACAATAATTTACGTTTATGAAACGTTTGCACATTTGCCTTAATCTTCACTTGGCAGGTGAATTAACAATAGTGGTTCTAAAATCTAAACTTCTCGCATCCCGCACCTTCGGATCGGTAAACGGGATGGTTATGTCGCCAATTACCGGAAGCCATAAGAACTTTTTGATATTTCTCATATTCGTTAGTACACGCTATATTATGGTTGTAGCACGAATAGGTCTGACGATGATGGTACGGCTAGGAAGAATTACGCTCTCACAGAATTCCAGCGTAAAATAGCGGCTCAATATGTAATGTAATAAGCTACTTGCAATAGTAATTCAAAAATCTTTATTATGTAGTATTAATAATAATGCAATACTTTTAATCATAATAATGCAATATCTATTTAACCATAATTATTGTATTAAATCTATTAATAATGAATTACTTGTGTAGTATAAAAATAAATTTTAATTTAACATTTGCATGCCAAAATGGTAGAATGTACGGATCTTTTATGTACTCTGTCAACACCCTTTTTGTGAATTACCTACATTCAATGCAAATAAATCAATATTCTATTCTATTCTATTCTAATCCCACCAAAAACATAACAACCAAAAAATGCAAGTCTAGAAAAAGACATTGTAAGCTAGTAAAAAACTTGTAAAAGGGATGGTCACATTATGTTACTTTACTTTTTTTAAAAGTAGGTTTCCTAGTCCAACCAAGCAACAAATGAAACATAAGTAAAATTTTATACATTAGTATTTCTCTATATAACTAACAATACCTACCTACTTAAAATTTAACAACGGTACAAAATTCGCACAGTTGAGCAATTACACACGCTATAATGCTCAATTAAAAACGACGCGTTGCACTCTGGGAGTGCCGGCTGAAGTGAAAACTTGAATGTTAACGTTGTGCAAATTTTGATATTTTGGAATGATTAGGGAATAATTTTGCACGAATTGCTTTAATTATCAGTATAAAAGTAGTACTATCATTTATGTGGTAGAATACAATATTTATTTATTGCGCTGTAGTACACAAACGTGACAATTTATATTACATTAAAAAGTTTATCTCAGAAATCAAGCGCCGGCATAGATTTTCGCCGCGCCGTATAAAGAGAGGGGGATACTTCCTCTCCCACGCCGCGCCCGAAGTCTCTCTCCATCCGTCTTACGAATTTTCGATCATGCCACGTGACCTGACGTGAGTTAAATATTTTTTACCCATTACAGAAGAAGTGTACAACGCTGCTAAAGAAATTTTCACTTCAATAAATATAGATATTGTTTGTGTAAATCGTTGAAAAGCCGCCGAAAGGTGCTCTTTCAAACGGAAATGTTCAACAAACAGTAACTCAGGCAGATTTTCCACTCTTTCCATTGTTTTGCCGGTATTTGTTTCATTTTTGTCGCCTTAACCACACATTCTCATTATGTGTAGCCCTTAGTAAATGCAATGTATGCAATTTTATCAAAAAACTACGAGAAATGAGCACGAATTGGTGCAGTTGACTGACAATCAGCCACGTTGTTTTGCTTTTCTAAATGCACAGATCACTATATACCAGTCTACGATCTAAAAGTATGGAGTTTAGAGGTAAGGAGAACAATCTCTCGTAGGAGAATAGTTGAAAAAGTGTCCATCTGTAAGCAATAAATAACAGTTCAAAATCTCCACAGCAGCGCTGGCGTAGCTACAGGAAACAGCTACACGAAATGAACTTAGCAGTTGTCGACGGTGTGAAGTGTGCTGCTAAACTGCTCAGTAGCTCCAAAATCTAAAATAATTTTATTTAGTAAATATAACTTTGAAAAAGTCGCCTATCCCACTAACATTTTTCGGCGCGTTCTTTAAAATTTACCCCGTAGCTATAGTGGCGCCAACCTTATTTAACGGTTTCCTACGGGCACTTTTTAATACACAGTCTGTACTCCTTACGTCTACACTCCATGGTTGTCAGGTTCATTATAATAGTGACAGAGTTTTGGCGGGAAGTTGGCCGTAGACGGATTGTCGCTCCTGTTTTATCGCTTGAATAAGGGTTTGAAGTAGCTTTTAGTTCGTAAAAGTGATGCGATTTTGTGAATTAAGTGTCCGCGCGTGTGAACTATTAGAGAAAACGACGAAACAAGCGCTTTGATGTCGATATTAACCTCAAGTTATTATCGTTGCTTGGGCGCCTTATGAACTTGAGTGGCTGTCGTCATCAACTGTCCGCTGGGTTGAGCTGTCGTCAAAATCGCGCAAAGGCTTCACAATGTAATGTATTAGCACATTGTGAAGAAAAAGAATATAAAAATGAAGATTCCGAAAGAAATTATAGGCTCAGAGGGTTAGAATCCAGAGCCGTAAACCCAATTAACAAAAAAAAATTATAATAGTGATGCGCAGCGTACTACCACCACCGCATTTAGTAGATTTCTACTTTTTTTTAGTAGATTTGAAGCAAATAAGACGATAATCTAGTAGCATAAAATCTCTTGTAGAATTTAGTAGAAATGAAAAACACATCTGTAGGTTTTGGTATTAATTCGCTGTCAAAGAATATTAGGCTTAAAAACAAGCATCCATGTTCAAAAGGTATCATTTTACAATTGGCAGCACACGAAAATGATTTGGGGGATTCCATTATTATTGAATGATCGTTACTGCGGGCAAAGCAAATTGAATTTCATTTTCCAATAGATAAAGACTATTTTTATAAAATAGTTCTTTCAACTTAAACCATTTTTAAGTTGCTCCTATAATGATAGACAACACAGCTCTATTAGTCGTTTTCTAAGCATAGAGCATGAAGGTTAGAGAATAGGAGAACGATCACTACGTACTAAAGCATAGCCCGCCTGTCCTTGAAAGTTGTAGAATTTATAGCGGCCCTGACGTCGGTGAGTAGTGACTGCGAAGTTAGCTGTTTATTTACAAGTAAATGAAGTTAGTTGAATAATGTACAATTTTTATCCGCGGCATTGGCGAGAAAATTTTCATGCTCCGTAATTTTGTAATTTTTGACAAAAAGAAACATTAAAAATGGAGAAATATTTTATTGTACGTGTATGTGCAAGTGGTTTAGTATCTGATCGGAAAAATAGACTGAAAATTACTTTTATTGACTGAACTTAGCGATCGCAGCGCCTCATTTATGATGTCCATATTTCTGGGACACTATTTTCTACGGCGATCGTTCTCCTGTTCTTTAACCTTCATGGCATTGAGTGTGGATTAGTGGGAATTCCTTTATTGAGAATTTTTATAATCGAGTTTAAAATGAAACGTAAATATACACAAGGATATTGGAATGAATGGGGGCAAGACCCCTCATTTAAAAGTTGGTTATGTAAATCTAAGGTAAACACTCTGGAGTGCTCATTGTAAAGCATGCAACTGTAAAGTACTAAGTAAAGTATGCAAGTTACTTACGTTAATATATGGAATGTAATTCATAGTTAATTATTCTTGATAAGACTTTTCTTCAATACTTTCAAAGAATACTCCAAAGGTTTGGTAACTTAGTTGTAACAGAAAACATGCAAATTTTTAACAATGAATATAGGGAATTAAAATTAGATGTTTCCGTGTCTAATTTATTGTCAACTTCTAGTTCGACGTCTGAAACTTTTATGGTGGATAAATTTTGGAGTGAAGTCAGCCAAATCAGGATGTTTACCTATGTACATAAACAAGAATACAATGTAACTTGATATTCATAAGTAGGTTTATTTTTATTATTTTATCGTTTAATCAAGAAAACATTCATGCTTTTATGTTGTAACACGACAGCAAAAAAATGTAATAGATTTTTAGTACTTTCTTCTGCTCTTTTGGTAGAATTCAGTAGTTTTTAACCTCCACAAGCAGTAGATTCGTCAAATGAAATCTGGTCACGCTGTATGTGATAGTATTCTGTGGTTTATTTATGCTTTATGCTCAAAAATCAAAAAGCTTGTAGCAATCTTGTACTTGCAGTAAATAAATAAATTGTTCAGAAATAAAGCAATATTTATATATTTACAGAGTGTGCATAATAATCTCTTGATCAACTTGTTTCCTACTTGAATCCACGTTTGCCGTAAGTAGTTTTAAACTATATTTGTGTAAATGTTTACGTGTACCTACAATTAGAAATCATTGCGCAAATATATTGTTGTTATTTACTTTTTGGAAATATTGTACATTTTATGTTAATTCGCACTCAGGAAACATATTGAATGTGTCTTGAGTATTCATAATAAAGTAAAATTTCTCCAAAACTAAAAATGAAAAGGATGTCGGGCATATTGAAAAACATTTTTATGAAAGTACCTTTTTAAAATCAAGAAGTGGTAAAATTAAAAATTTTGAACAATTCAATATAAATAAAACGAGAACATCATCAATGTATTCGTAAGTCAATTAAATACGCATTATTATGGATAACTCAAAAACTACTGGTCATAATATGATGAAATTTATATGGGACCATATAAGAAACAGCAGTATTGAAATAAAAAAATCGGTTCACCTAGAAAACTATTCTGGGGTAACGCACAAAAAATACAGTTGAACTGAAAATTTCCTACTTTCTTTTAAGTCAGTTGAAAAATGGAATATGACAAATATCTATTATTTTCCCAGAAACTCCTTTTAGTTAAAAACTAGTTCAAGCAGTTGTAATTGAATTCTTCCACTCAAATTATTATCAGTATTTTGTATGCAGTACTCCAAGCAATGCCCCAGTTCACTATTTTTACCCCTAACTTTAGAGAGAAAACCACTATTTTGGCAGCAGTGGATATTTGCTTTGTTTTTACTGTTTTCATTGTATAGTGAAAAACCTAATATTTAATACCACTACAAACCTGATATTTAATAGCCACTACAATATCTACTCTGAGGTGTAAGATTATGTCATATGAGTAGAGAACCTGACTAGAGGTAAAGCTTCTAAGGAGCATTCAAAATTTTTATGTATTTTGGTAGGGTTGACACGAGGATAATATAAAATAAACAAAACTTTTATCAGCTTTTTATTGTGTATGTCAGAAATACAATCTGATATAGGAAATACGACAGGATTTCCCAATTCTGATCTCTGAAATATATCATCATCATCATCATTACAGCCCTTCACAAGTCCACTGCTGAACAAAGGCCTCCCCCAAGTAATGCCACAAAGCACGGTCCTGAGCCACCTGCATCCAACGACTTCCTGCATGTCTTACCAGGTCGTCACTACATCTAGTGGGGGGTCGCCCTACACTACGCTTACCGGTACGAGGCTGCTTAGAAACAATATTATTTGTTAATTACGCACACATGTATAACTTCCGTACTTCTGTTTTGACATTATTTTTATAATAATCATATAACTATATAAAGTATATTCCTTTACAATAAAATCAGTGTTAGAACGACTTTCATTGTGTTTGTTTCGTACATTAACTTTCCCTTACATTTAGTTTTGCACTCATCTTGTAAACTGTAGACACACTACAGCTATAATACAAAATTATATCAAAATTCATAATATGTATATAAGTTACTAGTGCGAGTTATGAACTAAAAAAGTCGAGTGGGATATATTATCTGCTTTGAAAATTAAATGAGATAGCAGACGTTCTTACACTACCTTCCACTACACAGTACTACGACCGGGTCTCTTTATATTAATTTAAAATATAATTTTCTTAAGAACCAAACGAAACCGAACTTTAATAACTACCATGAATTGTTTACAGGTTGTTTATGCACCATTTCCCCAAAATTAACTTTATGTTGTTAACCATATTTTAGTCGAACCGGTTTAGTTAAATCGGTAATAATGCAAACCCATATGAACCCGAGGGATTTAATTTAGCAGTCCATTTGTTGTCCAACCAATCAACAGGAACATACCGTGTTTAATGTGTTATTTTAATACTTAGCAAAAAGTGTACATGTTCTTCCTTGTACTCCAAATTTGCTATTGGAATTATGTTTTAAATGATTAACAGGTCACTATTTTGTATAATAAAATAAATAAATAAACAATCAAAAACCCGACTGCAAAAAAGACAATTTAAAAGTAATGCACTTAAAGGTCGAAACAAGATAGAGAATACAAAACAAAATTAAAATAAACTAAACAAAGTAAACTCTACTTCGGTTTAACAGACTATTTGAGCTGAAAACCTAAACATTTGGGTTATTAAGACGAATAAAACGATACCTCAATTGTTGAAATCCATCCAGCCGCTTGGAGATACGAGGTAATAAAGAAATTTACAAACATACAAGATCGCGCGAAAAACATAATTCTTCCTTGACAGTCGGGTAAAAATAATAACATAGTTTACATTTTCTATATTTACTAAGCTCACCATCGCTACTTTTTGCCCCTGCTCCTGAAGTTTCTGTATTTTGGCCACTTTATGCGAGGGCAACACCTCTGCGTACACTTTGTTGATTCCCACCTATAATACAATTTTAAAACAGTTTAACAAATACCAATTAAATTAATTAGTTTTAAGTCACAAGATTAAACGATTACACAAGCAAAATGGTTTTAAAAATCCAACTGCATAAAAAAGCTTTTCCTCCTTTTGTTGTATTTCCAGATGTTATAAACAAATATTTTAAAACCTCTGGCACTTCCACAATTAAGTCGAATTTAATGCCACAGACTACAGGCTACAGACCGTGCCAAAGAAATAGACATACACATTTCTCGAATAATATTCTGTCTTTCTGGGACGTTCGGTTTAAAAAAAAACATGACAAGTGTACCCTATACCTGCCTGGCGATGGCCAGCGCGGTCTTCCTGTTGTCGCCGGTGAGCAGGCACACCTGCAGCCCCATGCGCTTGAGGCAGTACACGGCCAGGTGTGCTTCCGGCTTCACCTCGTCAGCCACACCTATCGTGCACACCAGCTGTTCTGTTGGCAATGTCAGCGTCTGTTAGCACCTTGTCGGGTAAAGGCAAAGAAGAATTGACAAACAATGTTATTGCCTGAATACTTTTCTTTAATGACATTTTACTGCTTTTGAAATGTCTCATCCATGAGAAAAAAAATTGTGTGTGGGTAAGGTTTAAAAATAAGGATTTTGGAGAGTATGCGCAGCGAATGCATGACTTAATCCCTTCATCTCTCTTCCACAATTAAACAATCTAACGCTTGACGTGTCTTAAACCCTTTGTTGTCGATTTACCATCCATATGAAGCAAAGATTTTCTCGCTGTCTGTGCATGTGTGCGTGTGAACGTGTGTGTGCGTGCGTACTTGTGTGTGTGCGCATATGTGTGTGTGTCTGTACAAACGTCAATATATCTTCTTACCGCTGAAAAAAAACGAGAACGTTATATATTTATGTGAGCGAGATGTAAGATTGCTCGATAGTTTTATCAATTGCTTAACAATCACTTTAGTGTATTTACACTAACAAAATGAGAAACCTATCCATTAATTAACTAAAATCTTAAGTTTTATTATGGTTGTTTAAACTGATGTACAATGAGACAGGAAATCTGTTAAAAATCTCTCAATAGTACGAGTCATTATTTAAAAAAAGAGGAGCTAAAACACACACACACACACACACGTGTACGCGCGCGCGCACACAATGTGTATGTTTTACACACAACACGCATACGCACATTAATATCTTTTACTGTTATTTATAATAATCTTTTATTTCTGTTGAAAGATTTGTTCTGATTTGTAATGAGCAATTTTGTAACTGTAATTTTGTGGATATGACGAAATGCATCCCGACAAACAACTATTGCTAGTTTATTTCAGGGGTTCAACTTAGTTGTCTTCATATGGGTTTATTTAATAAGTAAATAAATGTGTGAGGTACGGCACTGACCGTTGATGGCGGCCAGCACGGCGGTGCGGCCGCGCAGCTCGTCCTGGCGCAGCGCCTGCTGCACGCGCTCGGGCACGCGCACGCCGTTGCGTGCCATCCACTCGCGGTTGCCCACCACCACCACCTGCTCCGCCTCCTGCCACACACCACCGCCGCCTTAGCACAACACATCATATCCACACCGGTCCTGGTACCGATCCCCCGCTGTGCGTTTTACCACCAGTTTTTTTCTTGCAAAAGTTCTTTGCGGAATCGTTTATTACCGGCGATTTTTCCAGACTGATACGAATTAGGGATCTTCAAGAAAGCAGCTATTGAATTTTAAAACGCCGGCAACACACCCGCAATTCCCTTAGTGTTACAGTTGTTTGTGGGCAGTCGACACTTACCATCAGGCGAGCCGCATGCACATGTCGTAATGCACATCTTTAATGTTAATATTAAATTTATAACGTGGCAATACAGAAACTAACTTGCGATTTGCTGTTAACATAGATTTGTAGATTTGTTAGTTACTCGACCAATCAGAGACGACCGCGCTTATTACAGAACGATTAGGCAGCAGGGTTAGAAAATAAAAGAGAATGTATGCAAGAAAAAATGAGGAGAGCGTCGCGCCGTCTAAATCTAAAGCAACATTGTAAAGGGTTATTATGCCCAAAAAAATATAAAATACGATTGTAAATAATTTAAGTAATATAAATGGGAGCGTAATACTGTTGAATAAATGATATGAAGTTCGTAATAAAGTTTCCTCCATCCTCTACTGATAAAACAAATCATCTCACCCCATCACAACTCTATTGATGACCAAAAATCTCCCATCACTTCTTACTCTCATAGAATATTCGAGTTTCTCTACGGGATCGAACCCATAATGATATCATCAGTTGAAAACAAAAAAAAACGACAGAGTTCAACAGACCAGTAAGCTAAAGGAATAATGGACCGTCTATATAGCTTAACCAACCAACAATCAATGAGGAAGAAAGGTTTTATGATAGCAGCCTTCTCTATATGCAGTTTATCTATCAATGCCTAAAAATTAAGTTACTTCTGCCTATACGGAGACGCATACCCGTACACTATGTGCTAACTATTGAATAGAAATAACAAGAAAATACTCCCTTACGTGATCAAATGGCTACTGCAGTCAGTTAACACCTATAACCAACAGTATACAAACAAGGGCTACATATGCAGTTGTCACCCCTGAGGACGAAGATGGATGCCTCACAAACTGTAATTATACTAGCCCTACAAACCCAAACAGCAGCTCAGATTTGAAACATAGCAATATTATTCGGCGACAGAATTAGGTACCCATTTGGACTCCTAGCCAGTAGAGACGACCCACAACTTAGTATAGATTGTACAGGTGAAGTGAATTTGGGAGAGAGACAGTACATACGCGTTTTCAAGCGCATCTAAATACAACATAGATTTGCATATCAGCAAATGTTATCAAAACTGTGCAACAAAGATAAATTAAAGGCCATACGTTGGCCTTTAATTTAATAAAAGCACAGAATAGATAATAATTCCAAGAAACAAAAGCTGAATTAGTAATTAGATTGAACTTAGAAATAAATTGTTTGAATTTTAAATCTTTTCTGAATACTAACTACTAAAAGATGCAAATTGGTAGACTCTAGTAACGTCCAATGCAAAATACATGTGGCAACCTAAAAATTAAGTGTAGTTAAATTATGATTTCTTATATTTACGCGAACACTACACATTGATTAAAACTACTTTTACGGATTTTATCGCTAATTTAATTAATTAAATTAATTAATTATTTCTATTTTTAATTCTCGACGTTTCGGGTGCTTTCCAGCACCCATGGTCACGGGGGACTAAGGCAACGGACGTCGCGATGTACTTGTTAAACCCGGAGTAC
>DWHP01009857.1:0-10063 GCA_018247895.1 Parnassius honrathi | reverse complement strand
AATCAGCACTTAAAATTGCAATTAACAATTTCATTGGTGCCGGCGGGGATCGAACCCGGTTTGCTCGCGTACTGTGATATTTACAGCGAGCGCTGACCATCTGAGCTACCACGGCTCTATTACTTTCCATAGTAGAAACAAATACGGAAATATGATTATTAACTCATTAAAAAACTAATAAAGTGGACTTGGATTAGTATTTTATCCTTATATTTTCATTTCTTCGTATTACGCGATAACTTCTTCAACAGTGAAACGATTTTAATGGTTCTCCTTTACTACTGTTATACTAGCTTTACTACTTATTATATTATACTAGCGATCCACCCCGGCTTTGCACGAGTCATATTTGGATCTTGACAACATATACGCATAAATCATTCTGTCTATTGATGAAAACCGCGTAAAAATTCGGTGCGTGGTTTAAAAGTTTATTCTACTATTTCTATCTATTCTGTATCTATTCGTACAAAAGATGGAGACCGACATTGTTTTATATTATGTAGAGAAACTATACTTTTATTAAATAAAATAAAGAGGACAAGCGAACACGCAACCCATATGGTGGTAAGTGGATGCTGTGGCACGTGGACATCTGCATATATCCTTGATTAGGAATAAAAATGCAGATGCGTTATCACCACTGAGGGCTAAGATAGTTATCGGGGCCCCTTAACAAGTAATTTATACCACGTATTTTAGTGTATTATCTTAAAAATTCAAATATTTCGGGGATATATGAATTTTGGTAATGAAAAATATTGTCCAAATGAGCTGTTCTAGACATGGATTGCTTACGGGCTGATGAGAAAAGAGAAACATGTATAAGAACTTAGTGCGGCGCTGTGGGGGAGTATATACGTTGTTTCACAAAACAAATTGATAGAAAAATGAAAATAAATTGGCTACTCCTAGAAGGTGTTACATTTTTGTATAAGCAAGAGTTAAATTACTTCTGCTAAGTGGATGCTATTGCCTATAGACACTTATATATTCATTGCTATCCCTAAATACTAAGATCAAGTGTCTGGTAACCAGTAAGAAGTACCGTTCGATTACACTAAACCGTTCGAAACACAGGATTATTATGCTATTACTCCACACTGGTATAGAGAAAACTTGGCTTTTCCCCGGTCGAACCTACCTTTTTATGCTGTAGCTGTAATAGGGCTACAGTGTAGCTCCACCACATAAAGTCATCTGGTTATGATACAGTATCTAGCTGCAAATATAGTAGTGCTCATGATCGTGTTATACAGTGAGAGTATACTCAAACTCAGTAAAACTCATTACTGCTGAGGACCAAACAATGAATGGATTATTCCGAGTCTTACTGATAAATTATATAATTGAAATGACGATTGTTACAATATCATAACTTTTAGTACTGTTACCTCTATATGATCCAAAGCTGATTGATATGGGTTGTTAAAGTCTTTAACTCGTTTCCTAGGAGTTTTATCTGATCTTTCGAGAACAATGTCAGCGAGACAGTACTGGTTTCTCAAATTAGGATAGGTATCGTACCAAGGTGCTTCTATACATTGGTCGAAGTTACCTAGATGGTATCGATTGCCATACAAAAGTCCTTGGGGTTCGGATGAAATAGAATCCCATTCTGTAGAAAAAAATATTACATTATTATATTATAAGGAGTACCCTTAAACGACGAGCGTGTATGCGTATATCTAATATGGATGTAAAGGAGGCAGGAAAGGTGTGTCAGGATCGTGCTAAATGGAAGTCCGTAGTCTCTGCCAACCTCTCTGGATGACATGCGTGAATATTTATGTTATGTTATTATTAAAGGTATTAATTTTTAAATAATTTACTTTCACCATCGTTATGTATTCATAAACAGTAGTTCGGCAGCGCTGCGGGCAGCAGGTTCGATACTACCCACACGGAACAAGTATTTGTGGGCTTTAAATATTATGCAGCAATCTATTAGTAGATACGGGGTCATTCAAGGCTTTCCCCTCATCAGGATCGTCGTGATCAGCCCATTAAAGATCACTGCTTAACTAGGACTGGAGATTAAAGAGAAGTAAGTCTCTCTCGTTTTAGGGGGGGCTATGCATTAATGGTTACCTAGATAGTTAGTAGTCATCTAGATGAATATAATGAAATCTATCGGGAGCCATTATATTTTTGACCCATCTTCTAATCAACTCTTACGACCCTCACAGGGAGGAATTAATAGGTGATGAATTGAGATCGGTACATCGATAAAATTAAATATAATCTTAAACCCATCTTTGTAATATTTTAAGGTACTGTGCATTACGCGTAGATATGATCAAAATTCATAAAAAAAAGCTCAAGCCAAATGTGACATTTAAACTTTAAATTGGATTTTTTATGAAATAAAGGCCGATTTTGTCAGTCCTCAGACAAAAAAATATTCAAAGGGTAACATACAATACGAAATTAAAACTAGAAGGAGGACAGACACAAAAACCAAGTCGGATACTATAACTACTACCTACGAACGTTATGTTACGAACATTACGAACACTTCGAAAAATCGACTTAATAAAACTAACTATACTGCACCATACCACAGAATAAACTATAGTAGCCATACTCAAATCGACTAAAATATTTACTCGTACTATAATTTTAACTGTCAAAATGGCATCGAAGCGGCGCCCTTTTGACCCTTTATTTGTTTTTATAGGAGAGGGGGCAAACGAGCATACGGCTCACCTGATGGTAAGTGATTACCACCGCCCATGAATAACTGCAATGGCAGGAGAATTGTAGACTCGTTGCCGGTCTTTTAAAAAGGAGTAAGCTCTTTTCTAGAAGGTGCCTAAGTCGTATCGGTCCGGAAAAATCTCTGGAGGTAGTCGATTCCACAAGGAAGTTGTGCGAGGTAGAAAACTTCTTTTAAATCGCACGGTGGTGGACCGCCAGTCATCCAGATGGTATGGATGGTATCGCGAGTTATGTCACGTTGTGCGATGGTGAAATTGTGCAGCTGAAATTAATCCAAACAATTCCTCAGAGCCCTCCCCATGGTAAATGCGATAAAATACGCAAAGAGATGCAACATCTCTTCGCAGTGCCAGTGAGTCAAGCCGATTCGAACAGCTCTGCGCTGGATTGATCAAATGGAAGGAGCTGGCACAGGGGGGCCTCGGCCCAGAGACGGGAACAGTATTCCATGTGCGGCCAAACCTGTGCTTTGTAAAGTTGCAGGCGGTGAGCCGGCATGACATACTTTCCCGTTCTACTGAGCACGACAAGCTTTTTAGAGGCCAATTTGGCCTTCTCTTCCAAGTGACCACGAAACTGCACGTCACTCGGTATATCGACACCGAGGATTCCGATACTGGCTGAGGCAACAGGGCCTTGAAACTGAGGAGATACGACGAAGGGGCTTTTTTTAGCGGTAAACGAGCAAACTTGTGGTTTTTGGGGATTAAACTGGACTTGATTTAGTCGCCCCCAGTCCGAGACTTTGTTCAACAAAGTTTCAACTTCAGACAAACTATCTCTGCGACGTTTTCCCGAGAAATATTGGTACGGCCAGTGTATAAAGCATCACCAGTGCTGTCGTCTGCATAGCAATGAATGTTATCGCTTTGCGACATGTCATTGATATGCAGAAGAATGCACATCAATGACATATTGCAAAGCATGCAGCATCTACTTCGACCTTGATGCTCCGATCAGCAAGAGAACTGGTGATCCAATTGCACGATTTCTCGGGAAGCCCATAGGAAGGAAGCTTCGTAAGAAGCGCTTTGTACCAAACCCGATTGAAGGCCTTCGCTATGTCCAAACTAACGGCCAACGGCTCCTCATTGGACTCTACTGCCTCCACCCATTTATGAGTTAGGTAACCAAGAAGATCACCAGCCAAGCGACCGCGACGGAAACCATACTGGCTTGGTCGTGGATGCTCAGCGAGGGATTCTCCAGGGCTGTTGGTACCCTCCTGGGTTAGTCTTGCACTTAACTCCACTACCATGAGGGGATTGGGCCTCCGGCCACCTGCACTCACCATACGAGACGCAGAAGTAAAGCCTCTACTTCACGCTTGTCTTCTGTGAGGTCGTGGTACCACCCCGGTTTGAGCCGGTCCATGCATGCAACAGCAAAGGCTGCCGTGGGACTCTACCACTGTTAAATTGAATATTGTGTTTAGCAGTGGGACGTGTAAAGGCTATAATTTTACTTTACATTATATTTTGGTCAGGTTATAATTAAATCAATGGTTAACTTTTATCTGATAATTGAAAAATCACCCCTAAGTAAAATTAGTTTCATTCTATGGAACAAGTTTCTTATTCGAAGATCGCACTCTAATTTCAACGCAGTCTTGGAAACGGAAACTATCTTGAGACTGAGAAATCGCATCTACTTTTCTTGACGGAGACCCATATTGGATGTCCATTGAATCCACTGCGGGACCTTGATGTCGGAGGTTTGTATATAAGGAAGTTTTTAAAACCTTGCGGTGTCTAGACGTGAATAAAGCTAATGGACCAGACGGTATACCAGTTTCAGTTTTAAAGGCTTGTGCACCTGAGTAGTCTTCTGTGCTGACGCGCTTGTTCCGCCTCGCGTTTTGTACTGGAGTGGTGCCAAAATCCTGGAAGCTGGCCAATGTGCAGCCTGTTCCATAAAACAGCGGCCTTGCCACATCCGCCAATTATCAGGCAATCTCAAGTAACTCCACACTCCGCAAGATTATGGAGCGTATATTAAACGCCCGCTTAATGGTATCCCTAGATCGGACTGAACTCCTTAGTAACCGGCAATATGGGTTTCGCCGAAATCGGGGACCTTATAGCGTATACCACACACGTGTGGGGCGAGACACTCGAGAAAAGCACTTGCTGTTTCCCTTGATGTCTACAAGGCCTTTGACAGAGTTTGGCGCAGCCTTACGGGTAAGTTTCCAGCCTACGGCGTATCCCCTGGTCTCTCTAACTGGGAAAAGGACTTTCTGAGTGAACGGTCTCTCCGGGTCGTCGTCGATGGCTGCTCATCCAATCCTGTGGTTACTATCGCCAGTGTTACTCAAGGATTCGTTCTCTTTGCAACTCTCTCTCTCTGCTGCATATTAATGTTCTGCTTATGCCCTATCTATGGATATGCAGACGATAGCACAGTTGTGGAGAGATACCAACCGAGTTCTCAGGCTAGTCGGAATCAAATCGAGTCCGAAGGAGAAGCTATGGTAGAGCGTGTGAATTTCACACTACATGCTGTCTTCAAATGGGGCGATTCCAGTCTTGTGAAACTCAACGCCTCCAAAACACAAGCGTTTGTCTTCACTGCAAAAAGGAGCCGGCTCATCTTGTCTTCTTCTTTCCGAAACGTATTACTGGAATATACCAACCGCCTTCAGTTGTTGGGGGTTGAGGTATCCTTAAATCTGAATTTCGGGCGGTTCATTGAGTCCAAGGCCAAAACAGCTGCAGGGAAGCTAATCCTGGCTAGAGTCCTTACTAAGGTTCGGCGACACTTCACGCCGGAATAGCTGCTTATTTTATATGAAGCGTAAGTCCGGTCTTGCATTGAGTATTACTACTATATATGGGCTGGTGCTACAAAATGCCACCTAGCAGCGTTGGACTCAATGGAAATGCGTGCTAAGAGGCTTATTCACCAATAAGCCTCTTAACACGCCTTGAATTTGGTTAAAACCAATCCTAGCAGCCGCGAACACAGTCGCAAAGTAGCTAATCTTGCGGTTTTTTACAGGATGCATTACGGAGAGTTTGCGTAGGAATTACATAATTTGATTTCTCCTTCTCCCTTCCATCATCGGACAACCAGACGGTCAGTCATTTTCCATCACCCTTTCGTGGTTTATTAGCCACGCATTCGATCCAAACGGCTTGGTACCTCGTTTATCAGGCGTACAGCAAAGGAGTGAAATAAGTTGCCAGCATCTATGTTTCCTTCCGATTACAATGTAGGTGTCATCAAGGCAAGAGTGAATAAGCTTTTGTTAAATCAGTTCACTTCACCATCATAGGCTACATCACTACTGACCATCAGGTGTGATTGTAGTTAAGTGCCGGCTTAGAATAATAAAAAAAAATTACAGACTACCAAAACGCTGAACTGGACGTAGGCTTCCTCATTAATTGCCTCTTAAGGGGGATATTAGTCAAAGACGCCTCGACTAGCACACAGTTCACCTAATGTTAAGTGGTTGCTGCAACCCATAGACACCTACATCTATCCTCGATTACAAATCAAAACGCAGATGTGTTGTCACCTGTGAGGACGAAGATGGAATGCCTCGTTTCCAGTAAAAAGGGTCTTCGGTGCTCTACACTCACCAAACGAAACACAGCAGCATTAACCTACTATTTAACTCCGGTACTCTGTGAGAGCGTGGTCTTTCCACGGTCGAGCCGACCCATTCGTTCCACAACTATACTACTAATATAATTGCAGCATGGCTCCACCACGTAGTGAAGTTTTCTTCTTTGCTGGTTTGCTTCTCATGTCGCTATTTACTACACCTACGGACCACATAGGGTACCACTAAACAGTCGTTAAACATTGATGCTTAAAATAAATATATATAAGTATAATTGCTAGTAAAGTATTAAAGTTTAAAAACTTACGCCACACGGATAGTAAAGTAAAATTTTTTAAATTTTGCAATACCAGCAACGTTTCGTTCAAGCATGGCTCCTCTTCCGTAGTCCAGTTTTGATTTATCAAAGCGTACAATACATCATCCAGATACACTCTACGCTCTTCCGCGGTGAAGGTTTTCCACGCCTCGTGTTTTTTCTCCATAAATTTAAAATCCGATGTTCGGTTCCCATATGAATCTGTCGAATTATTTACATCTTTTGTTTCGGAAACAACATAACTGCGGACAATGTTTATTACCGCAACAGAGAATAAAATAAACGTGTATTTCATCGTACAATTTCTGTTATCTAGTTAATAGTAAACTGAATAAAAGTTGAGAAGGTCTAACCTTATAAGTGTATAAAAGTTGCATAATCAAGTCAGGCAATCAGTAAAGCCATCGTCAATTATCTATTGTGTTTATTTTCGTCTTATAGGTTAGGTATCATCAAGGTGGCAGATAGAGATGGATACTGAACTGCTGAGTTTTAAAATGATTGATAATAGACATAAATCTTTGTAGCTACAAGGGTCTTTCCTGTTAAAAACTTTGTAATCTTAATGCTAAAAATAATAATTTCATGGCTTACGTGTATGAGCCACTATAAAAATATGAAAAGGTTGTAACAGACTGTTAAATTTTTAAGATATGGTTCTAAAAGCCATAAATATCCCAATTCCTCCATATATTATATCGGGATGTATTTCTGTGTTGTAACTGATATGGTTCTCATCTCTCACTTTCGAACATTAGTTGCTGCATATTTCTATATCCTAATCCTTTGCTTATCAATTATTATATCAATTAAAATAATCACGTATATTTTGTAAGACAGGGAATTCAATTCTTTAAATATAAAATATTGCATTTTTATTTCGATTTTGCGAAGGGATTAACTATCGAAGTTTTTTTTAAATGAAACTGAAGTTATCAACGGACTAACTGTCCACCTAGTGTTAAATGGCTTTTAAAGTCCGTAGACAACTGTAGCCAATTTCAAACAAAGTTTTTTAGATTGGTTTTTTTATATGAGAGGGGGCAAACGAGCATGCGGCTTACCTGACGGTAAGTGACTACCGCCGCCCATGGATAACTGCAACACCAGAAGAATTGCAGGTGCATTGCCGGCCTTTTAAAAAGAATAGATTTTTTTTTAAGTCCCTAAGTCCTAGTTCCCTAAGTCGAATCAGTCCGGAAAAATTGCTGGTGATAGTCGATTCCACAAGGAAGTTGTGCGAGGAATAAAACTTCTGGTAAATCGCATAGTTTTGGACCACCAATCATCCAGGTGGCAAGGATGGTATCTCGAGTTCTGTCGCGATGTGCAATGGTAAAATTGAGTGAATTGAATGAGTCTGAACAATTCCTCTGAGCATTACCCGTGGTAAATACGATAAAAAACGCAAAGAGATGTAACATCTCTTCGCAGTGCAAGTGGGTCATGCCGATCAAAAAGTGCTCGGTCGTCGAAGATACGAACCGCTGTGGGCTGGATGCGATCGAATGGAAGGAGCTGGCATTGGGGCACCCCGTAGTATTCCATTTGAGGCCATCCTGCGCCGCAGGTGGTGTGCATGCATGAAATTTTGTTCTGCTCTGCAGAGGACGCCAAACTTTTAGAGGCCAGTTTGGCTTTCTCTTCCAAGTGACCACGAAACTGCACGTCATTCGATGTCGACGTCGATGATTCTGATACTGGCTGAGGCAACAAAGGGAGTGCCCTGAAATTGTGGAGATACGACAAAGGGATTCTTTTTAGTGGTAAACGCGCAAACGTGGCACGTGTTCTAGGTTTTGAACTGTACTAAATTTAGTCGACCCTAATCCGAGACTTTGTTCAGTAATGTCTCGACTTCAAACAGAAGTTTGTTCGGGTACTCGGTGACGTTTTCTCGAAAATATTGGCGCGGTCGGTGTATTAAGCATCACCAGTGCTGTCGTCCGCATAGCAATGAATGTAAGCAGTTTGCAACATATCATTGATATACAGAAGAAACAGTGTTGGTGATAACACGCAGCCTTGGGGAACACCAGTGTTAACAGGCTTGTAATCGGAGCATGCACCATCAACTACGACTTTGATGCTCCGATCAGCCAGAAAACTGGTGATGCAATTGCACAATTTCTCGGAAAGCCTATAAAAAGGAAGCTTCGATAGAAGCGCTTTATGCGAAACCCTATCGAAGACCTTCGCTATGTCCAAACTGACCGCCAAAGCCTCCTCCTTGGACTCGATCGCCTGTACCCATCGGTGTGCTACATAAATCAGAAGATCACCAGCAGATAGACCGCTTGCTGCTTACCGCTGGTAGGGAATAAGAGTACCGGAAAAGACACGTTAGAACCGGTGCCAACTCTGGAGCACACGTCTTCAGCACTATTGCTTGAATCGCCAAATTCAATACTGCTTCGATCGTGGTTTTCAACGTCTTTATATGGGGCCATTCGACCGAAACATCCTGAATGTGCCAGCAAACACCGGTCTCGACCGACTAAGTGCTGAAAGTTCGAGTGTGACCCTTTCCAGAAAGCCTAACTCTTCTACCTGATACTAAGTGGCACTGTTGGGAGAGTTCCAGAAAGATCTTGATACTCCTATTTCTGATATTTGATTCCAGATGGCGCTAATGCCATCAACTACAACATACAACATTAGCAAATTATAAAAGCGTTGTTTTGAAGCTCCTACATAAAATTATTACGTATTATTTAACCTATTATATAACATTAATTCCTTTCTTTTAGTAATTTTAATTTCCTTAGTTAAGACTTTAGATTATATTTATACATTAGTTTTGGATATTTTATACGGTTTACATAAATGTTATTTAGGTTTTAAAGGAATATAGTTTACAAGTTATTTATTATTTTGGCCGACTATTTTAGGTTGCCAGTCGGTTTATTAAGCTGATTTGAATTACTTTTATTTTTATTTTGACGCCTTTTTATTCTTAACTCACAATGCTTAACCAAATCGTATCAGACACACAGTGCTTAAGGGAATTATTGACCAAACGGATAAAACTATTGACATCCGGTACTTGCATACGGGGGTGAGAGGGGTTGGGGGGAAGAATTTTGGGTGCAGGAGAAGCCCCTCCCCCAAACCCTTCCCCCTTTGCGAAAATGTATAGTTTATGAGTAATGGTCTTTTTGTAAAATCATAACCGCATCTTTTACACAGGAATATTGACTCAAAGTTACTTCTGTAACAGCTTCGGCGCTGCAATTTGCTACGTTAGGCGGGGGCTGTTCTCCCTACGCGCCTACGGCTTTACAAAAACACTCTAGGGGTAGAGCAGACGAGACTACGTGGAGTCGGAGCGTGCTCATTGCATGCCCTAAATTCTGCGATGATAGTGGTAAATGAAAGAATGTAATGTGAATTGTTATAATTTTGTTTTCTGAAAAACCTATTGACTGCTCTCCACTGCGGCTCAGTTTGTT
>DWHP01009856.1:0-10063 GCA_018247895.1 Parnassius honrathi | reverse complement strand
CTCATGGAAGTGATGTACATATATAGTACAGGAAGTTATAATTGCAATAAAGTTAAATAAATTTAATCAAACATAGAATCATAAAACTAATCTTTAGTATTGTGATAATAATAAAAAAATGAAATTACAAAAAACAGGTTTAAAATTTATTATGAGGTAGAAAATACCACATGAATAGTCCCTTTAGAATCTATATCTATATAATAGCTTTCTTGGTTTGAAGTTGGTTGCAGATGTCCATGGACTGCCACCACGGAGTACCTTCGTACAAACTGACTGTCACTCACTGCCAGGTAGACTGTAACTGTTCCTTTGTCACTTCACTTTTATTAAAATAAATCCAAAAACAAACCGCGGTAACTCGTAATAGTAGATCTATTAATAAGTTTATTTCTAACTGTTGATCGTAACCATTAGAATTTTGTTTTTTTTCTATTAGCCGTAGATTTATAAAAAATACTAAAATTCAACATTGGAATAATAAATAATTGCATTTGATTCGTCCCAAATAAAAACTGTAGCAGCTCAGGGTTCAAGTGCTTGCCGCTACTTTCTCAGTACGTGGGTAATCCGGGCTTAATCTTGGTTAACAAAAATGGAATGTTTTAAACATATTTATTTTTTATTATTACGTGCTCGGTGGTAAAGGAAAAAAACAGTGAAACAATTTGCATATCTAAGAAATAAAATATTTCAAGGACATGTGTTATCCGCCACACACACTGGAGCTGCGCGGCGGAATAATAGTTCCAAGAACCATCTCGAAACTAAGAGAAGGGCTGTGCCCAGAAAGGTTTTACATAATAGATAATAGTGTATAGGCTAGATATTACATATAACTTTACTATCAGCAAAAAATTGTTTTTGTTTGAGTCGGGGTTCCTCCTTAAATTCTATTTCTTTCTTTCTTTTTTTTAAACGTTACCCCTACACTAGGAATTTCTCCCGTATCGTGTTACAGACATAAATTAAAATAAGTTTACAAACATAAATTGCACAAGAACAAGGATCATCCAGAACTACATCAACTAATATCCAGACCCGGAACAACTATTTGTAGGCAATACAAATACTTGTTCCGTGCGGGATTCGAACACGCGACCCCCAGCGCAGCCACTCAATGCTAAGCCACTGCGCCACGGAGTCGTCAAATCGTAAATTCTATTTGGAAAGAGGAATCTCGTGGTCTGTTATTATTATATTTTAAAATATTTGATATGCTCGAAAAACGAATAAGGTAAAACAAAAACACTTAAGTAAATTTAATGTTGTAATGTTAATATTTTCTAAACCAAGTTAACAAAACAAAACGCTAACGAGATACCTACACCAGCTTGCTCAAATCTCACGACTATTTTCACTGTGTAATTTTAATGAATTTTACAAATGTCTGTGTGAAGTATTAGATAATATGTTCTCCATAAAATATACAAGACAATAATAATAATAAAGTTTTTATAGTTAAAAGTATCTTTTCTTAAATTCATAAATTCTTAAACCATGTATTTCAGTAGCTAAACGTTTTAATATTTTAGTTTTGTGTTCGGAAAGATTGCTCTTCCAAGTTCTTATACAATGCATATTTCTCAGTAACGACATAACTAATCAGAAAACATAGAAAATGCTTGAATGACTGTAGCAGAATGCCCAAAGAGCATTGTTATGTCTCCGGAAGGAATGGCCTCAAAGAACAAAATCACGAAAAGAAAATGATCAATCAAATGATATAGATAAAATGGTCCCATCCGTACGAGGTTTAAAGTAATTACGTACATTTGTATGCAGTACGAGGACACAAAAATAGTGACTGCATAACAATTCCGTAGTGGAGTATGTAGAGGATGAGAGAAGTGTGATGCACCCGTACCTCTGCACGTGCTGTTTACAATGAGTACCTACTTAAAATATCACCATCTTAAAATATCGTCATGTCCATTATTAATTTAGTTTTACGCCTATCCTAACGCATCCTTTTACAATTACACCGCTTAATATATATCTCCTACAAGGCCCAAGGCACGGTCCTAAGTCATCCAGATGCAACGACTTCCTGCATCTCTTACCGCTTTCCGGTATGAACCTGCTGGTCGAGAATCGATTTTCCCCTTCGGTTAACTTCATTGTTTAAAATGATTTCTTATATTTACGCGAACACTACACCTTATAAATATAACTATTTTTATGAGTTTGATCGCGTTTAATACTACTTATTTTTAATACCCGACGTTTCGGGTGCTTTGCAGCACACATGGTCACGATGGACAGAAATGATTGACGGTAGAAAATAGTTTTATTCACTTCATTGTTCGTTTAACATTTTAATTATTCAGTAAGAACTATATCCTTACACCGTTATTAAAAAAAAATGTTGTTATGACCTCTGGAAGGAATATTTTGGCGAAAGAGCAGAAGAGAAGGGTATATGGTACCGTACGATCCAGCCGTACCCAATGCGCTCAACCTGGATAGATAACCGAATATTGTGTAAACACTGTAATAGAATTAAGACTCAGATCTGGGCACATTCCATGCAATAAAATTTTATACTTGATGCGAAAAACTACCTCACTAAACTGTTCAACTTGCAATGTAATCGATGATGTTTACCACATTTTGATAGAATGTGCCCAGAACACCATAGAAAGAAAAAATTGTATTTTACATTTGTCGTTGATTGGCAGTATTAATAGTATTTTATCAAACCCGTTATCAGATGATGCCAAAAAACTTTATGTGTTAGTAAATAAGAAATTAAGTAATTAATAAGTTTATTTGTTAGTTTTTGTAGTAACTACCAGGGCGTCATAATCGCTTCAGCGACAAAGCCCTTTTTCTAAGAATAAAAAAAATAGGACTTAGGATTATTGAAGTTTCTAATTCCATCGTTTGCAAAGTAAAAGGAGAGTTGCTATTTAATTCTCAAATTGCCACCTGCTGAAATCTGCTGTCTGAGTTATGAACCCATAGGCCTCCATTGCTATGCTACTGACATAATTGTTACTTATTATAAGAAGGCGATAAAAAAGATAATATTGAAGAGAAGGCGAGGCCACCATACAACTATTCACAAATGTTCAAGGGTTCTATACTTAAAATTCAACCGCTTCTATAAATGTATTAAAATATGATTATCCCTTGGCTTCGATATTTCGACTATTTTTCGGTCATATCGAGTAAGGGCCACCACGCCCTTATAAATAGTTGAACAAATAAATGCATCTAGTAAAACTTGTCTGGAAAATGTAAATAACATTTTCCTAAAACAACAAAACACATTGAAGTTATATTTTTTGTGAAACTACATCATTGCCATTAGGTGAAAGTGCCAGCCAAGTATCATAATATTTAATGTTTTGAAAGTCACTTTAGAATAGATTAGCATATTTTTTATTTATTATTGATTATTACAAATAACGATTCTGATTGCAATTCATTTTTACTTTTACCCTTACATACATTAGAATTGATTTTCATTTTAATAACGGGGAGAATTGTATTTGTGAAATTAAAAGAAATATCATGAAGCGTAATATGATACGCCAGTCATCGATTCTGTTTGATTCGTTCCGGTGAAGTTATGGAACTGGATTTGACTGATGTGAATACTATAACGGTAAAAACTGATTACTTACCACTTACTGGTTTAATATTTAATTTCGTCAGTAAACTTTATAGGTGGTAAAACTCAGCGCTTTGAATTGCAGAGTAACGATGTTGTGTATGTAATGCTTTTTAGAATCAATAATGGGATGGTAAATAGAATTATTTACAATGTCATTGTATCCATATGAATGAAGTTGCAAATTAAAAAAAATCCTTAAATCTTTAGTTTCCGCGTTTGTCCTTGTACATATTCTTACTTAATTATAATTATTTATCGTTTTCGTTCTTTCGCTTGCCTTGTTACTTACTAAATTTGATACCGATAACAAACTTGATAACTATTAACCTGTTTTATTCATGAATATAATGTTAATAAATCAACTATCTTTATTAGTTTCACTGGCGAATGGAAGCTTGCATAACCATTCGTATCTGCGAGATATAATATGCAGTCTGCTTCAAAAACTGCAATTAACAATATTAGTGTAACCAATAGAGATTTGATTTCCTTTCTTTCAAATAAATAACCTTACACCCACAACAAAAATTTCTCCAATATTGTATACAGACTTTAAATGTATGTACAAAATTGTATGTACTCGTATTATCTTAATTTTCCCAAACTTATTGGATGGGTGTCATCACTTCTCGTTAAATTAAGCTTCGAAATTAATGCTAAAGTTTTGTAACAATTTAAAGTTTAACACTTTTAAGGTAGGATATGATTTCTTTATAATTCGTAACAAATCGTTTCAACCATAAGACCTTTAACTTGATAAAAGCCGAAGAACAGAAACCGTTCACTAATTAAGTGCCTTTGAGTTAAAAAGTTTCTGTTAGCTCTAAAACGAGATAAGTGATTTTGAATACGTACTATTGTCGCTTTAAGCTCGTCACTTTAAGTTTCTTGATTTTGATTGCAGACTGTCGTAAAGACGAAATAAGGTCGGTAGGACGGTCGTTATAAACAGTACCTATCACATAATATCCTTATTCATATAAATTCGTAGTATAATTAAATGAAAAAAAAAACAATGCTACAATTAGTTTTTTTTATAGGAGCGGGGGCAAACGAGCATGCGGCTCACCTTATGGTCAGTAATTACTGCCGCCCTTGAACTACTGCACCACCAGGAGGCTTACTGATGTATTGCCGGCCTTTTAAAAAGGAGTAGGCTCTTCTATTGAAGGTCCCTAGTTAACTACAGATGCAATTTTTTTATACAATAAGAGTCCACCTGATGGTAAGTGGATGCTGCGACCCATAGACGTCTACATTTAAACTCGATTAAGAATCAAAATGTAGATGCATTGTCACCCCTGAAGACTAAAATGAAATGCCTTGATTCCAGTAAAACGGGTCTCCGGTTTTCTACACTCACCATACAAAACACGGCAGCATTAAGGTGCTATTTTACACTGGTATTCCGTGAGAGCGTGATCCGTCCCCGGCTGAGTCGACCCATTCGTAACACAACCATTATATAGCTGCACCGTTGCTCCACCACGTATAAAAATTTCAATCGGTCAAGAAATTCGAGTTTTAATGACAACGACGTCCAGTTTATGATTGAATTCGAATGTACATCTATGATGACGACGACGGTAGAAAGTGCTTCCGGAGAACCATTATTTCAACTTTAATCTTTAGCCCAAAAACAGTCCCATCGCTGTTGCCGTAACCACTACGTTTGATTAGCTATCGGCAATCGCAGTCCCAGACACCTCGCACGGTGTAAGACGTCTGATAGTAGCATCTGAGGTGCTACTTTTCATCAGCGATACAAACACGTAAAGTAAAGTAAAGTAACAGCCTATATACGTCCCACTGCTAGGCACAGACCTCCCCTCATTTCTGAAAGGGTTTTAGGCCAAGGAAGTGTCCGCCGCGCTGCCCTAATGCGTGTTGGCGAACTTCACATGTTTTAGAAATATTTTTTTTCTTATTCCTCAGACATGCAGGTTTCCTCACGATGTTTTCCTTCACCGCCGATTACGTGGTAAATCAGCACTTAAAATTGCAATTAACAATTTCATTGGTGCCGGCGGGTATCGAACCCGGGTTACCCGCGTTCTGTTATATTTACAGCGAGTGTTAACCATCTGAGCTACCACGGCTTGTCACTCTTATCCAAAAGAAAAAACAACTGGACCGCTGACTGGAAGCCGCACTGTGATCGTCAATCCATCAGCCAAGTGTGATCCTTTCATAACGAGACGGGCTCTTGTCCCGCGGTGAAAGTTTACAGGCTGGAGAAGAAGAACAAAAAAGACAAAAAAAGCTCGCATATCAAGCTGATATGGGTTTTGATAGTAAATTGTCACCCCTATTGAATAAAATATTTTTGCGAAATTATACCGTTTAATCTTTCTTATTTTAAATTTCCGGCGTTTCAGGTGCTTTGCAACAGCTTTGGTCATGGGGAGACTGAGATGATTGATGTCTAAAATAGCTCGGAATAACTTCAGCTTTTAAATTTTTACTACTGGTCCAATCTAAGCAAAACGCACTTACTCTCTCTTGAATTCTTGCTTGAAGCAGTGGTATACTCGTGTTTAGTTTTGATTTTATTAATTACTAGATCCCAAACAGGTAGCAGTATCTAGCTTACTTTTCTGTTTAAATTAGGATGTTTTTAATTTCAATAGCCACACGTATTATCCTTGGTTGGAATGGAAGAATTTCTTTTGCGAGGTTTTGTGGTCTATCAAATATGATGAAATCACGAGAGCTGTCTAGAATATATGATAAGCTACATGTTCTTGCCGTGAGCCGTGTTAGTTCAGATGGTTAGCGCCCGCTGTATATTTCACAGTACGCGAGCAAACTGAGTTCGATCCCCGCCGGCACCAATGAAATTGTTAAATGCAATTTTAAGTGCTGATTTACCACCTGCTTGGCGGTGAAGGAAAACATCGTGAGGAAACCTGCATGTCTGAGAAATAAAGAAAAAAAATATTTCGAAGACATGTGAGGTCTGCCAACACGCATTGGGGTAGCGCGGCGGAAACTTTCTTGCCCTAAAACCCTCTCAGAAATGAGGGAGGCCTGTGTTCAGCAGTGGGACGTATATGGGCCGTAACTTTACTTTACTTTACTTTAATATAATGCAGCAGAAGAACTCGCCGCGATTCGTCGAAGACAGTTAGAGATTCAAGAAGATTTAATTAAGAAAAAGTACGCTAGTGACATTGCGCAGTTACAAGAAGAAACCGATAGGGAAAGCCTCGACAATATTGACGTCGCCGAAAATAGGAGCTGTGTGGATCAGTGGTTAGATAACATAGAGGTTGTGTGGGGGGAGCCGCCCCACCGACAGTCTTAGCCCGCGCCCCGCGTCGACGTAGTGTTAGCCCCAACGAAAAAGGGGACCCATTATGACGCTGCACTACCCGTATATAGTAAGGACGCCCAGGGGAGGACGGTTGCAAACGATGATCAGCCGCGTCACGGTAACCACACAGCGCAGAGGGACATATTAGGAGCCGCCTCTGAATCAAAACAGTCGAATCGCTATGTAAGGGTGACGTCGCCGACACGCGCCCAATATCGCACTCTATCGCCAGTACGTTGTAGGTCGTCATCGCCGCATCGCCGCGAGGAACGTAGACTATCGTCGCCGTATCGTCGCGATGTACATAGGCCACGGTCGTCCTATAACCGCGATACATCACCGAATTGTCGTGTGTCGCCGGACCGATTGAATAGGGATAGAGATAGGTCGCTCACCCCGCGAGGGAAAGGCCGGGGAATCGAACGGCTCGCGGAAGCTTTGGAAAGCGCGAAGCAAACACAGGCCCTGCCTATTTTTAACGGTGCGCCCGCGGAATGGTTAGCATTCAAAGCCACGATGAAATAATCCACTAGGTTGTATGGATTCACTAATACGGAAAATATGGCACGGTTAAGAAACTGTTTACGTGGTGAAGCCTGGAAAGCCGTCTCCGCGTTATTATTTACCGCGAGGGACCCAGCCGATATAATGCGCACATTAGAGCAATGTTTTGGCCGATCAGAAGTGATTATTGATCGAGCATTAGGAGACTTACGACGCCTTCCGCTCCCGGGTCGAACCGCTCAGGAATTAAATACGTTCGCGATTAAATTATAGAACATAGTCTGTATAGTGAAAAACGTAGACGGCAAAGGATTTTTGCAAAATCCTGTGTTAATACGGGAGGTCACGAATAAGTTAAGCCCTCACTTACGGTCACGACGGTGCGATTATGCGGAGCACTACGGTAGTGCTGAGGAGCCGGACATCGTCACACTGTCCAGGTTTATGATGAGAGAAGCTGACCGAGCATTAAGTCACGCTTATACGTCCGTCACGCCGGTTAGGGAAGTGCCCGCAAGAAAAGAAACGCCGCCGTCGAGAAAAATAATAGTAACGCGCCGCGCAGAGGATAGGCCCCGCGACGTGAAGACGTTCACCGCACGCGCAAACAGTGATAGTGAGTGATAATAAGTGTCTGTGTTGTGGTAGTGAACATGTGATAGTGAAGTGTAAAAAGTTAGCACAAATGGACAGTGATAGCCGGTGGAAGTGGGTGAAGGCAGAGGGAGTGTGTTTCAAGTGTTTAAGTAGTAAGCATCGGCGTCTTAAGTGCAGATATAAGTCATGCGGCATCGATGACTACACCGCCCCTCATCACGCGTTGCTTCACATGAAGAAGACCCAAGCTCCGGAAACATCTGCCACCTCAGATCATATACGATCTCGTTAATCGATAGTGAGTTAGCTCGTGAATTAGGTACGGAAGGGCCGCCGAGGTCACTGACTATACAAGGTTTATCGGATAGCCAACGAGAGGCTAATAGTCGCGTAGAGAAAATAGGCACACGCGGTAAAACGAGAAACGAGCCGTATGTGATAAGCGCTCGTACGATTAACAACTAAAACGTAGGCTCGCAATCCGTCGGTAAGGAACGTGTCTACGGTTGAAACATTTACGTAGCTTACCGAACGCAGTTTGTTATAATAATGCCAAACCTAAAGTGCTTATAGGTTCAGATAATTGGCATTTAATTGTATCGCGAGATACGAATAGGACGTCGTAAGCAGCCCATTGCCGCTAGGACGTTGTTGGGACGGGTTGTACAGGGAACCGCACCCCGTGTTATATGTAGGCAAGATAGTGAAACGGTTCTACATATATCGTATGTTAATACACTGTATGAAGAAGACGTCAAGATGTATGTCAGTCCAGACGAGGACCGACCTCCTCAAGAAACAATATAAAATCGACTCGATAGGTATCTCGCTCAAGAGCAGACCACGACGGGACGATGAGCGCGCTGTTGAGATATTCCAGCGCACGGTCAAGAGGTCGGCGTAGACGGTCGGCGAGCACTACCAAGTAGGATTGCCATGGAGGGACGACGACGTCAAGCTGTCACAGAGTTATGATATGGCAGCACGAAGACTCCGAGCCATCGAGAGGAAGATGGATCAGTCTCCGGAGTTTAACGAATCATATACGAAGCAAGTGAACGACCTCTTGGAGAAGGGATATGCTAAAGAAGCTGACGGATCAGAACAAGAGGATCCGAAGAACTGGTACCTGCCGCACTTCGCTGTACGAATTCAAAACAAGCCGGGAAAGCTGAGGCTAGTGTTAGATGCAGCAGCTCGCGCATCAGTCAAATGCCTCAACGATTATTTGTTAGACGACCCCGAATTGTTACGTAATTTTCCGGGTATATTATTTCGGTTACGTGAAAACGAGGTAGCGGTGTCAGCGGATATTAGAGAGATGTTTTTGCGTGTTAAGATCGACCGCCGCGACCAACCCGCGCAATTGAGTTCGTGATGACTTCTATGATATTCGGAGCGAGAAGTTCACCTTTTCTTAGTGTTAGGGACTACAACGCGCGCGTTTACGCCGAAACACTTCCGCGTGCTCTCAACGCTATTATCGACAGTCATTACATGGACGACTACTTAGACAGCTACGCGACGTTACACGAAGCAATCGAGACGGCTAGGCAGGTCACCGAAGTACGTAGCAAGGCAGGCTTTACGTTAGCAAGCTGAAATTCGAATCACGTAGCTTTGTTAAATGATAAACCGGAAGAGCTATTGGCGTGTAAGCCTAAGGAGGTAGGCGCGACACAGGACGGTCCTGGTAGGACATTAGGTTTATTAAGGATAGCGGAGAAAGACGTTTTAACGTTTAACACGTCTATGAGTAGGGTGACGCACGATGTTAAATTATTACACCGCCCACCGACTAAGAGGGAGGCGCTGAGCGCGGTTATGTCCATTTTCGATCCACTTGGGCTGCTCAGCTACCTCACCATTACCGCGAAGATTCTTCTACAAGACCTGTGGTGAATGAAGAGAATCAGTAGGGGTGATGAGATTCGCGAGGAGGCCGCCGACGAATTTGCGAGATGGTTGCAAGCCGTCGAGGATGTATCACGGTTGTATCTCCCGCGGTGTTATGCTCCTACGGG
>DWHP01009855.1:0-10064 GCA_018247895.1 Parnassius honrathi | reverse complement strand
TTGAAAGCGTTGGAGATGTCTAAAGACACCGCCAGCACAACCCCACCCCGAGATACTGTCTCCTCCGCCAGGGCCCTTACGCGCATAATGGTGGGCCCTAGCCCAGTCGACTTCTATCGGGGCAACTGACGGCCGTAACATTAAGGTTGAAGTTGTTGACGGTTAAGTTTATCTAGGACAAGTAGTTTGACTAGTTAAGTCCAAATTCGACTAAGAGGTCAGTCGACGGATTCAATTCGGCTGTGCAACATTCAGGAGATTACGACATATCTTCTCGTCAGAAATACCTCAAAGTTTGATTACAAAATTGTACAAGCAGTGCGTTTAGTTATTGATGACTTATCGATCTGAGACGTGGTCCTTCGTAGCTGTATAATGAAGCTCAAATTCGCTTAAAGGGCTATGCTCAGTGTTTTTCTGCGTAATAAAATTACAAATAAGGATATTGCAGTAAAGTAAAAGTAAAGCAGTAAAGTAAAAGTTAGTATGCTAAAGTGGCAATGGACCGGCCATATAGCCCTCGAAGAACCGACAACCGATGGGAAAAAAAGAAGTGGTAGCCTCGTACCTGTAGGCGAAGTGGGGGACGGTCACCCATTAGATGGAGTGACGACTTGCTAAGCCATGCAGGAAGTCGATAGATGCAGGTTGCTTAGGACCTTGCTTTGTGGCATTCATCGGTGAATAGCTGTGATCTTGTGAGAGGCTACAATGATAATGACGATAAATTTTGGTAAAGAATCCTATCACAATGCAAAAATATTAGTGTTTTATTAGCGTGGCTGGCTGTATTTACCCTTTTACCTTCAGCCATACCGCCTTCAGCCGACAAAATGCAGTGCCTGGCGGACTCCTAAAAAGAAAAGTAGTCCTTTTTCGTCATTAAGTTGGTAGTTTTAAGTATAAAGTAATATTTGATTTTACGGTGTGTGTTTGATAACTAACATATTAATTTGGTGCTACGGCTAGATCCGTATCAGACGTCAGAAGCACGCAGAAACAGTAGGGGTATGCAGCATCAATAGCCGTCTCCAAAGTTCTAGTTCTCGTTAGCCAGGCTTATAAACTTTTCATGATTTTAAGTGACTATTGGTATCGTCTTAACGTTTAGTGAACATGTTATATTACGACAGATGATGAATTTAGCATCATCTCATCTTAAGGAATCTCCGTAATTTATCCGTTATCGCCTTAAAGCTTGACATAAATATTGTGTTTAGAATATAAAAAAATGTTGTTAGTTGTAATGATTTGCAAGTAAATAAAAAATAGCGACTTAAACTAAAAGTATTATTTAACTTCTTACTATTGATTTAAAATTAAAAAGTTGAACGTTCTGGTAAATGTGTGTGGCGCTAGATTTTCGTGTTGGCAAGGAAAGTACCACATTTTTGACATCGGTATCTTCTCACAATAAACTGATAATACCTTTAGGCCAGATAGCAGAAACAGCTCAGTGTTAACCGTTCTTTGAACCTGTAACTACAACAGCAATATGATCCATTTTACAACAACAAGTCTAGATCCGTTCTTCCTCTACGCTTAGCAATGGACAATATTTCGTTGAACTTATCCTATTTTAAAAAGACTATACAGCCGACTGTCCTTTTATTTCGGGTTTAAATATTATAACCATATTTCTTCTCAGTTAGTATATCATACACGTACTTTTTTTCTCGCCGGCTCTGAATTCCTCCATTATAAATAGACACCAATCTATCTGGCGGTCTTTCTGCTCATATCCAAGTTTGTCCGGCACCCTACTTAAACAACGCTTACGGGAAAAAAATTTGTCTTGAATCATGATTATTAATCAAAAATATTGTTTAATTCGTCAGTTTTTTTCGTATACGTTTTACTGCTCAGCTTGTATAATTTTTGAATGATTTGATTGGTGGCCAACCTGTCGCACGTTCGGCCTTGTGAGGCCGAACGTGCGCCTTGCGAACGGCGTAAAGTTTGCAGGTGGTGTGCATGCGGTATGATATACTATCCCGCTCTACTGAGCAAGCCAAGTTTTTTGAGGCTAATTTGGCCTTCTCTTCCAAGTGACCACCAAAATTGCAAATCGTTCGATATATCGACGCCAAGGATTCCGATACTGGCTAAGGCAACTAGGGGAGTGCCTTGACACTGAGAAGATACGACAAAATGGTCTTTTTTAATTGTAAACACGCAAACTTGTGTCTTCTGCTGATTGAACTGGATTAGATATAGTTGCCCCTAACCTGAGACTTTGTTCAGCAGAGACTCGACTTTAGACATATGTTTGTTTCGTTACACGGCGACGTTTTCACGGGAAAAATATAGCCTAGATTACTCCTAGTATTGCTCTCTATTCGTTCGTCAAGTTTTATTATAATCAGTACTTTCATTCCAAAAAATAGCCCGAACAGACATACAGATATTAAAATTAAAAATGCAAATAGCACGCCATTAAGACAAGGCTGTTATTTCGATATTACACAGAGCCACAACAATTTTATTTATATGTATAGATATTAGGTATTCCATTTTCAAACTTATTAGTAAATATCCATTTTCCAGCCTTTACGATCTTCAATTACTCTTGGCATGCCTTTGTATATACAAGGTTTCAGGATCATATAACTGTATGGTATCACTATGGTATCACGCATCGAAAAGTTCGCTAGCCCGGCGTCGAGGTAATGGGCAATTTTTTCGGAGTAATTTATCATTTGATGTGGCAGCTTTGCTTTTGACTGTGGACGAAGAAAGCCTGTTTATGATGGAAAGATGTACCATACTTCTATTAAAAGTCTTTCCTTTAATTTTAGAAGAACAGGATGTATATTAAATAACTATTTTAACCAAAAATATACTACAATTATATTTATTGCAGCGCGAAATTTTTCCGCTTAAGTCGGATCTTGTGAATACAAAAAAAACACATTCAGCGATGGCTAAATGACACACATTTAGCCCTCGCTAATATGTTGAGTGGACTGTGGCCGTGGAAGGAAAAGGAGAAATCTCCCGCCGGGCAAGGCTCTTCAATGAAATGAAGGCAGACAATGAATCCTACAATGACGTCCCAACAATGAATACAAGGACCTGTTTGTACTCCGCTTCTTGACATAGCTTAATGAGGACGAATAAAAAACTAATTGAACCTATTATTACTTCCGTGATACTAGAAACGCTTCGTAATCTGTAAAATAACAATAGAAATTGTAATGTGGATTTATCTGTGTCGTGTAAGTGTTTTATTACTGCCGTGGCGTCCGTATATTTTCCTCTCTTTTCTATAGTCGTTTATACCGAAAATCTCGTACAGAATTTTCACAAATATAAAACATTACTTTTGAAAACAAAATAGCGTTGCAAATTTTAGCTGAACGCTAATTTCTGTACCTATTGTTATTAACATAACGATGGAACGCAATTTACGAAATAGGCTTTTTAACAAAATCCTTTATCTTTATGGTAATGTACACGGAGTAATTGGCATATCTACTATTAGCAGTTTGTTTATCGGACACGTAAAAGTATATTATTTTAAACCTTACCCAAATTAATAATTTATCTGTCTTGCCTAGATATCTACGTGAAATGTTAGAAAGCAGGATATTTAGAAACGGGAAATAATATATGTGTAATGGTTAATTGACGCCGTAATTTTAATGAAAGAATTAATTATTTTATTCATCACACACAACACTACGCACTTTTTGTTTTAAAATTGCAAATGTCCTATTCTTTCATTTTACATCAGTATAATATTACTAAATAACAAATCCTGTCAAGTTAACAGTTTAGTAAGATTCTTGTTTTTAATTATATTAGGGTCATTATCTAACAGCGGAAACCTGCAATACGTAGTGCAATACTAAATACCAGACTTTGATTTCTTTCACGTAAACTGTCTCCTACCTCGACTGATTACTAAAACAATATTTTACTTCTAAATGGTTTTAAATCCATTACATATAGGTGTTTTTATAACAATTATAAAAAAATGTGTTTTTATTTTCATTTGTGGTAGAGTAAATATAAATTCTGTTTATAACTGTTTTTATAAATAATAATGATGTAATTTGAAACACTCAATTGGAGCTAAAATTGAAAGAGTTGAGAGTAGGTATCCTTTCTGAGTGCCTAAAATGCTTATACTTTTATAGAATAAGGGTGACAAACGATCATACAACCCGCCCCATGGCAAGTGCGTACTGTACCCAAGTAACTCGCAAGTATGATACCAGTACAAATTCAACAAAATGTTAAATGATTATTAGACTTTAGGCCATGGCACATAAACACCTCGATTAAGAATCAAAATTCAGAATGCGTTATCACCCCTTTGAACTAAGATATAATGTCTTGTTATAGGGAAAAAAGGTCTCAGCCTCTATACACTTACCATATAAAACACCGGCAGCATTATGCTGTTAATGTACACTGGTATTTTTTGAGAGCGTAATGGTTCCCCGCTTGAGCTGGCCTATTAGTGTTGTAACCAAACTATTGCTGCGCATGGCTACTTCATGTTAATAACACGGTTAATTCAACTTAATAGTAAACATCATGTGGAAATCTGCATATCTAAGAAATAAGAAAAATATCTGGTACAAGTAAGGTCAACCAAGCATTTTAACATTAAGGCAGCTCGGCAACTATTCCTTGCACTAAAACCGTGTCAGTAATGAGATGAAAACTGTTCCCAGGAACGGTAGGTATATAGTTTATTTATTTTTACTTTTATTACCAATAATTAGAAACTTCAAGTGTCTTTTATTTTCTCCGGACAAGTGTGTGCTTGTCAGTTCTTCTTCCTTCTTTATTTAGATTTTCCAAAGCAGTCGGAGTCAGTATAAAAAGTCAAGTATTTTTATAAAAAAATTACACGAATGATCTCCTTAACCTTACATATATACATTCTTCACGTATAAAAACCAGCCTATTGTAACCATTTTACTTAAAACTTTATTTTTCACCTAACCATCTGTGTCACTAAACTTTATATGCAAGTCAAATAATTAAAATTAACACTTGACTTTTTTTGGACGCTAGTATTTACTCTGTGTAAAAGAAATGAGTATATCCGCAGTACAACCAGAGTATGAATACAGGCGGATCAGGATTGAATTTTGTGGCATTCCTTATGGGTGGCCGATGATCAGCAGTGGAGTCGTAAAGGGCTGTATAGTGATGATGATTATAGTACAATTAAACCTACTAACTAACTAGGAACTTAGATTTTTCATATTTCTAGTTTTCTATTATTTTGCTACAGTATTATTAAAACTGTACTGTACACGTAACAAAGTATACCAACATTTAAAAGTTAATCTCGCACGCCTCAAACCTTGGCAAAGATAGGTAGTGCTACAGCATTCCTTCGTTGCGTAAGGAATGTTGGGAACATTCCAAAAATATCTGACATTTCTGGAATTTTGTTTTATTTGATATGTGGGAGATTTGCCACATTCTTTCCTCATTATTAGTTTTCATGTGATATCATTAAGTTTTTATGGGAGTGCGACAAAAGAGTACTTTAATGATTTCTTAAATATGGAATAAAAGAGGTAAAATACTTAAATTAAACGCGATAAAATCGTGGCGGGCAACACTTACCATTAGGTGATTTGTATGTTTGGTTACCCCCTCACCCAAAAATGTCCCTAATAGGGATACTGAAAAAGGAAATTAGAGCTATATGTTCAGCAGTGGCCTTTGATAGGCTGGTATGAAATAATGAGAAAAAAAGTACTGTTTTTGCAATTGATCCCAGTGAGTAGTACCCAATCGAGTTTTTCAGCTTCACTTAGTTAACCGAAATGCCTTCGCAAAAGTAAAAGCTACGTGCTAGCATCCCATGGCTGTTCGAGAGTATCAAGTGCCAAAAACATGCATGTTCTAGTGAAATATAATAAATCATACATGTATTATATTATACTATACATACTATTTTAATCTTCTAAAATTAAAGCGCGTCGTTGATGAGTTATTGATAAATAACTAACCTTCATTAGTTATTAATGTAACAGTTTGTTAAAGTGTCATTTGCAATTTCTGTTACAAAATTGTCATAAGCAAATTTGATACCGCGCAAAAAAGGTCGTAGATGAAACTTAGTGAAATATTTTTACTTATGTTTACGCGAATACTACACATGGAATAAAACTAATGGTCACCGGGAGGACAGTACCCAGTTCAGTAAAAGCTGTAAAGTGAACATAGTAAATTAGAAAGGTTAAATTAAACGCGGTAAAATCCGTAAATTCAGTTTTTATAACTTCTTGAAATGTTGAGTTATTGAAACAAAAATATTATTTCCAACTACTATGTGAACGAAGTCACAGACGTAATCTAAAAGTGAACATAGGTTGTGATTTTTCGTATTGTTGTCGTTTTGGACCACATAGCGAGCAAAGCTGTGGGCAAAAATTAGCATAAAATATAATGCTTGATACGTCTGTTAATGATCCTGTAACTTTTCATTGCCTATGTGGTCGTTTGTCACTCTTATTTTATAAATAATATATAAGAAAGTATCAAAATAATGAAGCCGTGAGGCGAAACCTGTACGTTCTATTAGTTAGTAATTTGATAGTATAAATAACTGTTTTGAAACATACATTGCGTGTGCAGATCATAAACGTGGTCTCTTATTTATTTATTTATTAAATTTGTATAGAGGGAGTTCATAATCTAAATAGTCATTATTAATTAATTTAAGCACGTTTAAATACTGCTATTAATAATGTCTACTGTTTAGTACCTCAATGTATATTTTCTTTGCAAAATATTCCAATAACAGTTTTATACAACTATTATCTTTCTTTGAATAAGTAATACTAGTAAGAATATAGTGAACGAAACATTCAGTAAAAAATATATGTAAAAAGAAAGGCATGTGCGGTGTGCATTTTGTGGTCAGCTACTAATTACGGTTTATCTAGTTGCTTTCAACTTGGTATAAACCACATATCTAAGCAGTTCTTAGCTCTCTTTTACTGCTGATATTTTTATGTGTATTAATCTGGTTGAGTTTCTATGTCGATTAATTTTCTAGTTTTGTATTAAGTATTTTTTTTCTTATTTGTTGTAAGGGATAATTTGCTTTTCAAAAAGGTGGATTTACGATTGAAATACTAAACGTGTTGCACTCTTGACGCTGGTCTTTTTCACAGGTTTGGATACTTAACCTCTGCCGTAAGAAGCTATATTAGGTATTTTTGGCAATTTAACATTTTTAATTTTACTCCTCCCAAGAAACCAAACGGGGTGATGGATCACCTCAAGCCGTAATCACACGGCAATCAATAAATTACTTACAGGTATATTACTACCAATCGTGTTGGGAATCTCGGTCCGCATGTTGTTAGCTGCTTCAAATGGGACAAACTAATCCTGGAAGTGAATTGCAAAACTACTGTACCCTTGCGATTGTTTCCGAGTTCACCACGTTGCAACTCAGAGCTCGTAGTACCACCTTCCGAGCATCTATTGCTATGACCGCTTAGATGATACCCTTATATTCAGCCTGAAAGACTGTGCTATGGGTACCCAGCGGTGTACATATGTGGATATATAGGTTTTCAGAGTAAGTTCCAGATCATAAGCCTTTATTTGTTTTAGAACCATCCGTGAAAACTTTAAGCTCTTTTGGGTTTAATCCCTCCGGCTGGCCGGTTTCATTTAATTGTATCTTATACTTCTTATTGAATACAAATTGTTTTGTGATCTTGTCGTACTTGGTTTGTAAGATAGGAATTTTTAAGTAAATTCTATCAATTATAACTGTATGAGAGACTACTCTTACTTAAAACATTTTGGGTCTTGAGTCTAATGGCAGGTAAAGTAGCTTCTTTTTGTATCTGGAGATGCGAAGCGGGGTCAGCTCCAGTAAAGCCTCTAAAGCTGCTGTGGTGAATGCCAGTCTCTGATAACCCTGAAGCTTCTTTATAGTGGTGGTTTGGTCCACCATACCAGAGCGCCGAATGTGATCATGGGCCGAATTTCAGTTTTGTGCAGCCACAGTATAATTTTGGCGTCAGACCCAATAGTTTGCCAATCATATTTCTGCATTGCCAGAAAGTTATACTAGCTTTGTTCATTTTGTTTTCTATGTGTTTATTCCAGTTAAGTTTACTCTGCAAGGTAAGACCTAATTATTTTACCTCGGAGGGTAGCTGGAGCTTTGTGGTGAAAAGACTTGGAAGATGATAGTTATTCAGCATTCGTTTTTGTGTGAACAATTTTACACATTATTAATATTATTTAATTACTAGGGCCGTTTTATTTGGATTAACGGTTTGGTTATATTCCCTGCATCATCTCTCTACTATACGGAGAGCCGCTTGAGTCAGGTCTTTGTAGATACCACTATTGTCAGGTCATCCGCATAACCTACTGTGTAGAAAGGATTGGCATTTAATTTGCCGATGAGTTCATTAATGACTATATTTCACAGGAGAGGTGAAATAGCACACCCTGCGGATAGCCATCCTTGATCTGAATTGTTTCAGATTCATCAACAATCTTTATTGTTTGTGTACTGAGCATGTTTATTATCCAGTCAGTCGGTGCTTGTTCAACTTGATGTCTACTTAGTGCACCTTTTATGCTGGAGAAGTTCGTTCGTCAAAAGCAACTACTATGTCTATGAAGGATCCTAGACACATTGCTTTGTTTTGGATGGCCTCTTTAATCTTTGTTATTACCTGGTGAAGTGCCGATTCTGTCAATTTACCTGAGGAGGGGGATGTGAGGCCAATGGGTCTCTAGGATTTGGGGTCTGTATAGCCGCTTTTATCTGGATTGGGTATGAATGTGACTTTTACTTACCTTCATCCAAGGAACATATTTAAAAGCCAAACATGCTCTCATTATGGCAACAAATCTAAGTGTTAGGGTTTTACGCCCACCTCCCACTGGTGGTGTGCCGAGAATATGCCGTCAAATCCTGCCGCCTTATAGGCCTTCATGCCGGTTTACCTTTTCAACTACGCTACAATCTGAGAAGTGGGTTTCAATTAGGATGCGTTGGGTTTCATCTGGCGATATTGAGTGGCTTCCGACGGGTTACTTCATGGAGACGGATCCCGGCGTGTTCTGTTTAGCTAGGATTTTTCTTATCCGATTCGCTTGTTCACAGGTTTCTTATTACCACAGAGCTTACGCCACCCCGTCGGGCGTCGATGCCTGATACACTTTTTGTATTCAGACTTAGCTTTCCCGTATAGTAGCCAGTCTTCATCCATTGAGGTATTCATGGCCCTATTAAGCTTTTCTTACCTTCTTACGTTTTCTATCTGGTTCTTGACCCCACCATGGTTGCTTTATCTCAATATGTATTGGTGGAATGATTTCTGGACATGATTCATGGTAGCTATCCATCATGGCTTTAGTAACAGCTGCTACCTGTACTTCAAGGAGCGACTGATCTGCTATGGTATTTGTCCGCTCAAAACCCGCGAGCGAAAGCATCAGCCTATAAAGGTATCTTATTTTATCGGGGATTTCTCCATGGTGGTGTGGCGGGGATATCGACCTGCACCATCCATGGTCTGAGCATAAGGCCTTTTTCGACACATGTTATCCCTTAATTAGTTTAGCTGCTCCTTCTGTTACAAGTGTGAGGTCTAGTATAGGTCATGAGGAGGAGGAGTGTCTTCCTACGGCATGCAGATCAAGGGGACGACTAATCTTACCTCTGGTGTTTTTTGTATTGCAATTTTGCAACGTTGCAAAATTGGCCTGCCCTCTTTGAAGGCAGGTTGCCTCTTGACACTATATAGGATGTCCCAGAACTCAACATCAAGCCGAAACGGGGTGACAGGATTGATTGTAACTATCATGAGAAAAATCAGAAAAAAAAACTATCCTATGCAATTTGGAAATTATGGGCATTTAACAAAAACCTGGAAATTTGGTCAAACTGTAACATTTTTCGGTTATTGTGGTTAATTTTTATTATTTATTCATTTAAACTTTGGAAAAGTAACACTAAATAACATTTCTAGAACCACAGTAAAAATAATGACAACTGCCCCAAGTTTTCTAGAATTAAGACTATTTGTTAAACTATGAATCTAAAA
>DWHP01009854.1:0-10064 GCA_018247895.1 Parnassius honrathi | reverse complement strand
CAGTTGTGTCAGACCATATGCCAAGGCAAAATCATGAACAGATCTCCCCGCATGATCGGTTAAACGTGAACCAAGCCTTTCGGCGTGATGGGCGTTAAAATCGCCGAGGACCACGATCTCTGCGGAGGGGATCTGCTGTAGCAACGAATCTGTAGCCATTTGGACGTAGTCGAAAAGTCAGTCTGTTTCGGCATTACCGCTATGGCAGCTATAGAGGCATCCGTAGACGCGCGGATGGTCCTCGCTGTCTACGCGTAGCCAAATGATGGACAGGTTCGAACCTTCTAGACTGCTGAGGCGTCAAGAACAGATGTCCTCTCTGACGTAAACGCAAACTCCAGTCCGAAGCACAAAGGAGCGTTCCAGTTTGTACCCCGGGTAGGAGAGATACGAGACATCAGCCGTAGAAAACACTTGCGTCTCGGTCAGAAAGAGCAGAGCCGGCCTCGCCGTCTCGAGATGGCAGTGGACGGCGTTTAGGTTAGTGTGAAGTCCTGATATTGCAGAAATTCACGATAGCGTGGCTGGGGTCGCCTTGGTCTTGTTGCTCCGTTTGCCCCGAGCAGTTGTAGTCTTGAGCAGAATTTTGCCCCCCCTTCCCCCCCAAAATATGCGGGGCATATAATATCATCTCTTCTGTTTACATAACAGCAGTAATAACTGTTTCCTGTACAGTATTCACAATCTTTGAGATGCTTGTGCAATAGAAGGATATGGTGACAGAGATTCAGTCAGTATTACATAACACAACCGGAAACTGGGAACCGCTTAAGGGAATGTTAGTGATGTTATTTGTATCGCTAATATTTTTAATGACTTCAAAAAGGATGAGGTATTCATTTCGACTTTATTTTTTTTTATGTATGTTGCCTCATAACTTCTCTCTGCGTGAATCAATTTTGATGATTCTTTTTTATCTGAAATTAATGCTGCCTCCGTATAAGCCGAGAAGCCGGGTTTGCCCTATCAAACTGCTCAATCAATAATATCAACTAATAAAATAACTTGTAAACTATTTCAAAATATTTGAAATTTCCCGCGCGCTTCTTTGTTCTATACAGGTCATGAGCTCGTAGCCTTAGCGATACCGCTGTCATAAAAAAGGAGTTGAATTGAGAGATTAGTCGTCTCTCTCGCACACGTGGGCTTTTTACCGGGCTTTCGAGAAGACGATCGCTCTCTTTCTAACCTGTGGCAAAACGTTCTACAGTGAAACATAACATATATAAACAATCGTATGTTTATATAGCAATTATTTTAGAGCGAAAAAGCCAGGCTTTTGGTATGAAGTAGGTCGAGCGTGGGGGCGCGCGGGCGATATGTTACGATACGTAGCGAGGAAAAGGTAAAATCTTTAAACTTTGTTGAGAAAATACACAAGGTCAAGAGCGTCTTTGAGACTTATCAATTATCGCAATTGAAAAACAGTTATTGGGCCAATTAAAACGTTCACCAACATTTTACGCGGACGTAATCAAATCTTTCCTTAAGAAAGTGAGCCGATTCGAATTAGAATATAAATAATTTGTTTTTTAATTTTGTACATAGTTTGTTTGTACTTTGTTCATGCTTTTCTTTGTATGTAAATATCTTTTTCTTTCGCTCAAGCAAGCCCAAACGGCTTTTTTCAAAGCCACCGAAGGTATGCAATTGCTGAAATGTTATACAATTTATCTACCAGTACTATGCCTTCTGTATGCTTTGTTAAACACGTCCTCGACAGCACTGAATATGAAACTGAAGAATGGAGACAGATCAAGATTGGTTTATTAAACTAAAAACAACAAAACCATATCTTGGGCTGGCCCTAGTTTGGAGCCCTAGCTTCACTACTGGCTGGTGCTTCTCGTGCGATCCCATATAAATTTAATCGAGATCTGGCCAGTAGTTTTTGAGTTATCTTCAATAATACGTATTTAATTGACTTCGATTACATTGATTTGGTCGTATTGAAGTCGGTTTTACAAAATTTTAATTTTACCACTTGTCCTTTAATAAAAAAAAAAGAAAACTAAAGACACGTATGGATACGCAGCAACGATGGCTGGACACAAATCTTGAAGAAAATTGAAATTTATCAAACAGGAAACAAAGGGGTTAAAAACATCAAAAGAAATATTTCAATAGACTAGTGAATACTTGCATTAGATAAGATTTACTTCTGATAAGATGAAGCAGGCGACGAGTTTCATATTACAACCTATTAGAGCTCAAAATACAAAACATCAAATAAATGAAATTCGCTACAAGTTATATTTCTAATAAATTAAGTAATAAATTAAATTTTCTACAAGTTATACTGACACCGAGTCACCGAGGGGACATTGCGTTCATCCATAGAATAAACACGATGTCCGAATTGAGGGTTAACATAGACTCGTCGACGACCGAGTCCTCTCCGATCGGCTCGATCCACCGGCGCTTCAAATAGATGTTGTATGCCTTATGAACGCCCGTCGCAACAAAATTCACAATACCATCCACACTATCTGGATGTTTGGCGGTTCACAACTGTACGTTTTACTAGCAGTTTTCTCCTCGTACGACCCCTGTGCAATCGTTTACCAACGGCGATTTTTATAATTTTATAAATTACAGGATCCCAAGCAGGTGGTAGTACCTAGCCTTCTTCTCTATTGAAATTAGGATGGTTTTTAAATTCAATAGTCTCACGTAATCTTTGGTAGGCCCCAAGATCCAGCCCGAAATGGCGCCATTTTTGTTTTGTAAAAGAAGTTGTTCGCCTGTTTAAATTTTACCACCCTACAAATCTATCCGCCTAGATCAAGACTTCGTGGTTTCTAGGTAAGCGCTTATTTATTTTCGCTAATACATAGTATAAAACCCTAACATTATATTTTAAGAGTTTTAATCTACGCAAGTGATTCTTCTAGTAACAAGGACTGACACTTGATTAAAATACGAGTACTTTATAAATTGCGCGTTATATTTCGAGGCCTTATCGTTAAAGATATGATAATATTTATTTTTTATCTTTCGCAAAGATATTCCAAACTTACAATCACCGAATTTAATAAACTAACGTAAACATTTCTTGTGAGATGCGAGTACACCCTCGTCATGAGCACCAATATTTAATAAATATAAAAATGTAACTGTAAACTAAAATAAAAAAGTAAATATATAATCATCTACTATTTAAAATTTCCACCAAGTATATAAAATAGAAAAATCAATGTCAATTTGTGAGCTATTAAGAAGCCTCTTTCAAGGTAAAGGAAATATTATAATTTATATTACGTTAAAAACTTACCTTGGAACTGGTTAAATAAATACGGATATATTATTTATTGCATACATAAACGGGCCAGTTAATGCAAAAAAGTAAACATAGCGCACAACACTTACCTTAAAACCTTCCTTCTGTTATTCGGGTGAAGTCGCGAAGCCATTACTGGGTCTATTGCTTTAAGTTTCGCGTGAATCTCTTCATTGGTAAATGTTTTTTCGTTACCGATATCGTCTTTCAACTTTTCTTTATCGACATCATCAGCCTTCACCACATTTAATTCACTAGTTTCACCTACAGAAATTTCTCTTTTTGTATCGCTTAGGTCTGTTGAATGTTTCTTATTTTGTAGCTCTTCTTTTCCTTCATCATCTTCAAAATCTCGCTTTCGTTTACTTTTATCCCATAATAGAGCATCAGGGTCATTCATATCTTCAACAAGAATTTTGTATACAATCGATTCAATGTAGTAATTTGTGCCGCCGACAATTATCGGAATTTTCCCTCTTTCCGTAAAATTTTGTATCTGATATATCATTAAGGTAATTGTTATTTAAATGCAGTGTAGTTGTGGCGTAAGGGAATTCACTAGCCTATATCATCCGGTGGGTGTCGTAAGAGGCAACTAAAGAAAATCGATACAGGAAATAGAGAACAGTACCTTTGTGATAACAACTCAATACTTGCATATTATTAAAAAACCCGCAGTTGCTAGCCCATCTAAGTAAGTATTGTCAACACTATCTACGAGGAAATCTGAAGAAGAAACCTTTGACCTTTCTCTGACTGAAAGCAAACTTTTTTTTAAACGGCTATCTTATCATACAAATATCTTGGAGACTGCGTGATGTAGTGTGTGCAGAAAGCAGGCATATTTTTTAACTATTCTATCTATTGCATTATTTGTTTCTTGTCAATTATAGGTGTCTATAGGATTTCAAGAGGTCACTTGCCATCAATCGATTTAAAACTTCTTTGTCTATTGTTTTAAATATGGTTCGAAAATGAAACCTGCCGGTCTGATATATAAAAAACAATTCGAGGATATGTTAAGTCTCATAACCTACGGAAGCAACATGGCAAACTCATATAGATAAGTCTCTCAGAACTTTAAGAAAGCTAGTTTAGTTTATAAAGCTTGTTTAATACTTTACACAATAATTTTTTTTATTTAAAAATCTTAATAGCATATAAAGTGTACCACTGATGGACTTAAAGCCTTTAGGTATTCTCTACCACTCAACCATGAGCTAAGCGGAGAAAGCCGTAAAACACGGAAATTTCAATTTCATCGCGTTCAAATTTAACAACTATTTACTTGCCTGATTTAAGATCTTAGCACTTTCTCGAACGTCTTTCTTGTTGATATTTTGACACACGTAAGAATGAGATTATGGTCTCTGCATCTCTTCAAAAAATTTAAAGACGTTATATATCTTGCGCGCTTGGTCTTAAGATCTTCTAATCGGCGAATTTTATTTGCTATTACCAGTCCGTGGTTCACGTAATGATTTATTATATTTATGAGAAAACTCCACATTAAATGCAACTGATTTTACATGACTTTATAAAAATGTATACGTTATTATAAATATAAAAACATATATACAGTACACCTATAAATATATACACCTACATATAATCTAAATAATATACTCTATACCAGATACATAGCACACGCAATTTTTAATATATGTCAATAATAAATAATACGAATATACATAATAACATTCTGTACAAAATCAACATAAATATTTTGTAATACCGAGCAATACATAAGCGGAAATATTTACAGGAGGTTAGTTGCTGGAAGAAGAAAGGTAATGATCAGACACCATTCTCTTAAAGGTCTCTTAAAGCAAGAGAAGTCGGTTTCCTAATATGTGCAGGTAATTTATTCCAACAATTTAATACAATCTATAAAAATATTGATTTAATAATGATAAGATAAACTGCGACATTCTCTGGTGGAGGCCTTGATGATGAAGATAAATTAAGTGAAACTGACAGACAGATAACAGGAATTTTACTAATTTATACGTGAATAGTTCACCAAGATTATTTAGTTATGTTACTTATGTGTGGTATATGATAAATACACAAGCGATGTTAAAGTAAAATTTAGGGCAATTAGTAGACAACTTAGAGACATAGTCCAGTACTAATCGGATTATGCGGTAAACGACCAAGAAAAAATCCGCCATTGTAACTCGATCGCGTCATATATTCGATTTATAAAACTACTTAATAAACAGGAATTTTTGACAGTATTTTTAAAATATTTTAATATAATCTTATTGACAATTGACACATGTGAAAAACATGTTTTATTTGGTAGAATCGTGCTAAAGCAACATGACCGGTTCAACTCGACCGGGTAAGGAACATGTTCACACAGAATACCAGCGTTAAATAGCAGCTTAACGCCTCCTTAAGGGCCCCTTTTACTGGAAACAAGACATTCCTTCCAATTTATCAAGGGTGATAACGCATTTTGGATTGGATTATTCAAAAAAAGATTATTAAATAAGTGTTAACATAACGTATACTTACAAAGGACAATATTCAGCAACGGTATTGAGAAAGGTTGAAGAAATTATTGCATAGAAATACGCAAGTATGTGTTTTGGTACCCAAAAACTAAAAAAAAACATAAATTAGGAATCTCAATAAAAGGATACGAGTTTAAGAGCTCTGTTACGGAAATCGACGACAGTGAACATCTGATTCGGTTCTAAAATATCCAAGAGGTGGTGTCTGACGAGTTCACGCTCCTGACAACTTGCTTTGGCGGTGACGATGTCTAGGCCTTTGTAAATCTGAAACAAATTTGTTTTCAACGGAAAAATGTTCGCAGTTATTAAACGTAGACGTTAGTTTTGATCCCATTCGGAGCAATTCGGCATATCACTCCAGATTAGTGGTGATCGTTCGGTGTATCTAACACCCTCAACACATTTGTTCACCAACGTGCCTGCCCAGTGGAGCAAATATACCAAGAAGTACATGTCATGTGGCATAGTTTTGGAATGGCCTACCTTTAGCAGTGGGCTTAAAAGGGCTGGCGAGGGATGATGAATTAAAAAAAACTAAAATCTAAAATTTTAATTTTTTTAAAATACATAATTTTTTTAATTAATTCTTAAGCCAGTTTGAAATGTCTTTTTTAATAAGTTTTAAGATTTGATGCGATTCTTCAAAAGTATTTTTAAGAAAAAAGTTAAATTCGGGTTTTCTTCTGTCGTTTTGTATTTTTTTTTATAAATTTTTCTCGATAACATGTTTTAAGTAAATTACAACCGATTTGATTAAGTGCAATTATAGATGGCAATAAAAAATTCTACTGTTGATTTTGTTCGATACTGCGATTGTGAACGTCTCAATATAAAGTTTAATAAAAATGAAAATTTAAAATTGACATAACTTATTTTACTGCCAATAAAAAATAGGCGGGTCCTGTGGACTCACGACTATAGGTAAGGTATAATAACAAAACATACAACTTAACATAGGTTGGGAAAACCTAGTAATTGTAATAAAATACTTGCATCAGGCAGCCACGATCTTTCGTAACGCTTGCATACTTATACAAGATGTGTGTGCATGTGTGCGTGAAAGCGTGAGTGCTTGCGAATTTAAATTTAGGTAAAGTATTTTTTTAAACCGTAGCGAGATTATTTAACATTATTCAAAACTCCCCACCATTGCCGGCAATGCGCCACAAAGATTTCTTCACAGCATAAGATGTAACCAAAACATTAGTAAAAGGCGTAACTTATCAGCGACGTAAGAACAAGGTGACACTTTTATCTCTGTCCGAAGTGTAACGGAAGGGGTTTGTGTTGTGCAACCGAGAGCTTGACCCCTGATAACGTATCAGGCGTCATTAAGAATTTTGGATATTTTATTGGGTTCATTTGCGTAGAACAGATAATGGCGGCCGAGTTGACATTCAAGCGGTCAACGCGAATGATCCAGTTATCAAATTTAACCAATTTTCAACCTTATTCATGTGTAACTAGATGGGTAATGACTGACACGTTATCATTAATAACTGGCGTACTTATCTCTTCGACTATATTAGTATATTGTTTTCAATTTGGAAGGAAGTATAATTGTCAGGAAACTTATTACCGTCGTATTTCTTTTACCTTTCACCTATTACCTAATCTGTACGATCTGGTCCAGTGCGAATGATGTTTTCTCGTCAATCATTCGATTTCTCCACAGTCCACCTCATTTACATCGCTCTAGTTCAGTTATTTAGTGTATAAGATCAACCAATACAATTGCTTTGATAGAAACAATTGTGATTTGTTCATTAGTTTCGCAACTCGTGACTAGTTTTCTTCAATTATTTACGCACATACAACACTTTGTACCATGTAGTGGATGTGTAAGAATTTCCACTACCGCAAATGATACCGTGGGTGTTGTGAGAGGCGACAGAGGGAAACGAATCGGGAGATGGGCAGCACGTCACCCTCATAACAAATAAAATAAAAAAATTGCGGTTGAAAACCCGCTTGCCAAGCGTGACAACTATGGAAAATATCCCCCCTATGAGGCTATCTATCGGGGAGGCCTCTGCTCAACCGTGGACTTTAATAGACTGTACCCGCTGGTCGTTATCGGAACAACACTTAATTGGTAATATAACATCAACGTACGACGGTCTTGGGTAGGTGTCGGAAACACTAAGGCGAAAAGTATTGGGACGAAAAGAACGTCGTCGTCGAAGTAGTCGGCTCTCTATCTGGCCTTTTTAACTGTACGGTGGATTTATTATAATCCTATGCTTGGCATTCGGGTTTTTTGATCGCAATATCAAACGCTTCGTACCTTTGGCACTGCTCTCAACTTTTTTATATCTGACTAGCAATATGCTCCGGTCTCACCTGGTAGGATCTATTAACGTGGCGTTATTTAGACCTAAGACTATCAAAGACCATTAATTACAATAATTCTCACTATTTTTTTAAAATAAATCTCCAAGTTTTACAACACTCCCAGCAGTACGTGAAGTTTTATTACATTTGAATCAATCATTCCGAACATTATTGCGGGTAGAAAAACAGACACGCAGACAAAAATCAAAAAAAAATTCATGTCCTATTGCATGCAAACAGATTTAATACCTCGGCTCAATATAAGGCAGTTATTTCGATATTACAGATACTAGTAGTAGGCTGTAACAGGTAAAATCACATATCTGTTCCGCATGTTCCAGTTCCACATAAATAACTGTTCCAAAAACCTGTTACAAAATAGTAGACTGTTACTACAGTCTTGGTAGGTGCTTCTCTTTCTAAGTTCTTGAACCTATGTGAGAAAAGGACAGAGCTTGTGACAGCTGTTGCAACAGTAGAAAAACTTGTTATCTCGTGGAACAGGAGTTGTTCCTTCAGTTTGTTTGTCACAGTTACAGTCTGCCACATTATGAGACTGTTTTAAAATCTGTTACGATAAGTACGCCTCACTCCTAACAGATACTTCAATTTTATAGCATAACATGTATATATATATAAGACAATTATATCACTATCAATCGGAGGCCATTAAATCCTCCTAATATTTCTCACAGTCATCTGTTACGACACCTATAAACGACGGACGATGGTATTTTTAAGACCTATTAATTGCGAACAATTTTACCAAAAAAAAAACCACTTTATGTCCCACAAAAACGTCAGCATTGTGGTAACAGCACCTTATTATTATATTGTATATAGTTATGGCAAATTTAAATCTCTTTGTGACAAACGAACAGCAGATAGACACCGAGACTTACCATTCATTGAATACTGCATGCAATATCTTGGATAGTTTTGTTAGGGTTCCGTGCAGTACTCACTGCACGGAACCCTAACAAAAGTATCAATTTTGGCGTCTATCTCAAGTTTATTGTTTGCGCATTTTAACATGCTTTTATTGACTTTACCAGCTTATATGTACGAATATTATGTATTTATGTACGTCGTGATTGAATTTTATAATTCAGTTTTCAAGCTGTACCTTATAATCTTTAACCTCATTTCCACCATAACAGATGAATCACTTTATAGCAAATTTTAATCCAACCCACATACGCTAAATATAGGACGACGAAGTCCAAAACTTTAGTAATTAGCTTAATATATTCGTTTAATCTCGTCCCCCAGTTTCTGAGGCGGTGATTTGTGAATATGCATGAAACTGTCGTTGGCATTGTTCACGTGGTCTTCTCGACTCCCGCTGGCCCTGTTGCATACATTTCATACGTTTTACGCGCATTTTCATAATTGACACATCGCCTTACTTAACCAGGACGCCCTTTGTAAGGTCCACGGATGCGAGCGCTTTACATTTTATCTTAACCTTGGATAAACAGATATGAAGGTAAATAGGTAATTAAATAAATCCTTTGTTTCCGACGCAACAAATTAAAATTTAATGATTTCTTATATTTACGCGAACACTACACATTGAAATAATACTAGTTTTTACGGATATTATCGCGTATATTTAACTTTTTAAATACCCGACGTTTCGAGAGCTTTACAGCACCCATGGTCACGGGGTGGACTCATAAAATTTAGTTTTTTTTTTTTATAAGGTAGGGTGACAAACGAGCCCACAGTCCACCTGATGGTAAGTTATTGCTGTGGCCCATAGACATCTGCATCTATCGGCAGATGCGTTGGCACCCGTGAGGACTAAGATGGAATGCCTAGTTTCCAGTAAAAAGGGTCTCCGGATCTCTACACTCACCATACGAAACACAGCAGCGTTAAGCTACTATTTGACGCTGGTATTCTGTGAGAGCGTGGTCCTT
>DWHP01009853.1:0-10064 GCA_018247895.1 Parnassius honrathi | reverse complement strand
TGTATGCGCAAGCACAGGTGCACTCTCTATTCCCTCACTCTCATAATCCGATGGGACGGTAAACCAACACGACCGGAAAGAGGTCAGGCACAGGACCAACGGCTTTACGTGCTTTTCGAGGCACGGGGGTGAGACACCACCAACTTCTTGACTCCGGGCAACTACTGAGAATTTCTTGACGTAAAAACTCAATAATTATTTTTTGGCCCGATCCGGGATTCAAACCCAGGACCTCATGATCAGCAGTCGCACTACTACAACCACTAGAGCAACGAGGTAGAATATAAGACTTTTACTGCAGGTATAAGATAGTGTATATTAGTATAAGATTTGATCCTTTAATCCTTTCATTTTCCTCTTTTCTTTAATATTGTAATGCTAACGAAAATGCTATTAAATCATAGTATTTCGAACTAAACTAAATTTACGTGTACCACTTGATCCCAAGTTCTTTACCAAGCGACGCTGTCTTACGTGCCGGCGACTAAATAACTAAAGCCGCCATAAAATTCTAATTAACACGCGGTGGGCCGCAATTAAGTCTCCATGATCATCTCGCATACGACGTATAAAATTTTATCACCAATAAAAATGAAAAAATGACTCCATTTGAGATAAGACGCAATGGCAACTGGCTGATGGTTGGAGCCTGGAGAAACCTGTGACGTATTGGTGTGCTATATGGCCAGTCGAGGCCTTCAAATTTTGTATTTTTGATAAAGTTTTCCGCTGTGTAATGGCGGCGTTAGGGAATCCATTATCCGATGCCCCTGTAAGTGTCGTAAGAGAAATGAAACAAAAGATGGCGGCCGACATCTGCCTGATAATAACTCGAAATCGTAGCCGCCACAGCCTGTTACAGTCCCTTGCCGAACAGCGGCCTTCCCCATAGATTGCCATAGTTGCCACGCTTGGTAATCGGGTTGGCAACCGTAACTTTTATCATTTTCGGCGTGATTAGGAAGACGCTACTGTCAGCTCCTCATTTGTATTCCACTATGGCCTCTGCGATAGCCACGGGTATGGGGTAGTGGATATTCTAACACAACAAAATCATAAAACCAGCGTTTTTGGTTTCGGCGACAACACAAGGCGAGTGAAGTCCGTTTGTTTTACGCGCCATGACACACGGATGTATTTTAATTGTAATTTATTCATACCTTTGTTAAATGTTATATCTGTCAAGTTATTGTTTTTTAATGTTGTTATGTGTTTACAAATATTTAAATTTAAAAGCCTAATTATATGTTTGGCAATATATGTTTCTTTTTCTTTTTTTCTAAAAACCAATTATGGCAACTGTATAAAATAATAATAATAATAATAACAAATTATTTATTTGCCTCAAATCTTGTAACAATTTAAATGGAACCCTGGCTTCTAAACTAGTTGTAATAACTGTATGTTAGAAACCAGTGTTTTCCCCTATAAAATGTATGGGATATTTTTAAAAGCAATCTAGGGAGGCCGAAGTATAGCAGTAGACAACATCGATGTGGTGAAATGATGAAAATGAGTTGAACGAATTTTCACCAAAAGAAAACTATAGCTAACATCATGTATAGTTAGGTGAAGGTAATATGGTCATCCGGTTAATATGGTCACGTTCTTATAACTCGGAAACTACAGCCTTGTTTGAATAGATGGCTTTGTGATACGATAGCTCTTCATCGGTCAATCAAATAATAAAGGGTCAAAAGGGCGCTGCACTATCGCACCATTTTAACAGTTGACATTATACTAAATATTTTAGTCGACTTTAGTATAGTGTCGTGTAGTTAGTTTTTTTAATTACATTTTTAGAAGTGTTCTTATTTATTGCCAAATCTTGTTTGCTATTTATTTCTTAATATATTAGTTATAGTATACGACTATGTGTTTTTGTTTCTGTTCTTCTCCTAGTTTTCGTTTTATGGGACGGCAAAGCTTATGGTGACCTCACGTACTTTACTTTGTAGAGGGGGCCGATAGATATACTCATTTAGTTTCTATAAGTCAAATTTTACAGCGATGCTAAATGAAATATGTCGATTTTTCCGTAACTGCTTCTTACTGAGTGGTAGGATTCCATTTTTACCAAAGCCCTAAGCGTCTATCTAGGTAGATATCACCCTGTTAGCTATTTCTGCTTCCAAACTAGTAATGCTCGAACTGCTGTGTTTAAGTTTAAAGGGTATCGAGTACTAGAACAGTCACAGGCTTTGAGGCATTCCATCTTGGTCCTCAGAGGTGACCACACATCTGAAGCCTTCTGTGCTTGAAGTTGGCCACAGGTCTCCATGGACTGCAGTTGCCACTCATCATCAGGTGGACTGTAACTTCGTTTGTCACTACAGTTTGAAAAAAACAATGTTCCCATAATTTGTAGACAAATAGTTTCATAAATGAATTCTGTTAGAATATTGAATTATCAACTTGAATGATTTAAAATATTGGCTAGATATTTGAATAAAGCAATTATCGTAAGTATAATAGCGGTGCAAGTACGTCCATCATCCTATATCGTCCAGCGGGTGTCAGAAGAGGCGACAGAAGGAAAAAAGCCTAGACAGGGAGCAGCGTCTCTCTAATAGCAAATCAAAATAAAAAACTGCGTTTACCAACCCGCTTGCCAAGTGTAGCAGCTTTAGGGGAGGGGGGGGTTGCTTATGTTCAACGGTGGACTTTTCATAGGCTGTAAAAGAGCATTATATATTCACGTCAGTTTTAAAATGGTAGAACCACGCTGCAATTATATTATGATTGTAACACGAATTCGTAGGCTCGACCGATGAATGTTCTCACATAATACCAGCATAAAATAGCAGCTTAATACAGCCGTTTCGTATGTTGAGTGTAGAAAACCAGAGGACCTTTTTTACTGAAAACGAGACATTCAATCTTAATCCTCAGGGATGACTACGCATTTGTATTTTAATTCTTAATAGAGGATAAATGTACATGTCTATGGGCCTCAACATCCATTTACCATTAGACTGTGTGCTCGTTAGTCACTCTTATTTATGTAAAAAAAACAGTCACCTAAAACTTAGCGGGTTGTGATGCGGTGCCGGTGAGCTACACGTAGTCGATCGGCGCTGATAAATAGTTATGCACGATTTTATTACGTTCGAAAACACTATAAAAGCCATCCAACAAAGCGTTCCTGTAAATAAAATATTACGTAATAGTGGAAAGGCGACGCGAGTTGGGGTACTTACGTGTTGCCATTAAAAATGTTATGGACGCCATCAATTTTAAAATGTCACTGTAGTTTTAGAGACACAGCTTTAATTTTTGACGTTTATGACCTTAAATGTCAAATACAATGACCTTTATGACGATGGGACAAAGGCTAATTTGAACTGAAGTTTTGTTAGGTAAGTTCTCTAGTGTATGATGCAGGGTACAAATAACAGGACTTGTCTTTTGCTTTAATATTTTTAAATAGTATTTAATTTATGTTGTACTCAGCTCTAAATTCCTAGGATTTTTCGTAGAAATTACGACATTTACGACAATGTTATTTTTTATGTTACGTTTATTTTCGTACTTACCTTATGGAATTGATTTTATTATAATTGGCGTAAAATATAATCCGCAGATCATCCACGATGATAATATAAATTATTCCTTTCTTTGCCCGATGAGACACATTATGAACGTTTCGATTGTTTGACTATTGTATCTATTTCGTGCGCAAGGAAACTGAATAAAGTCTTTCTATGAATAGTTGATTCCAAAAGCATTTACTTTTATGCTATACCTAAAACATAACATTTATACTTGGCAGAGCCATGTTGAGCTATATTATAGTTATAGTACTAATGGGTCGCCTCGACCGGGACAGGACCACGCTCTGACATAATACAAGCGTAAAATAGCAGCTTGGTGTGCTGTTTCGTATGGTGAGTGTAGAGAACCGGAGACCCCTTGAACTAAACGAGGCAGGCCATCTTAGTGCTCAGGTGAGATAAAGCATCTGCATTTTGATTCTTAATCTCGGATAAATGTAGATGTCTATGGGCTACAGTATCCACTTACATCATCAAGTGCCCTGCTCGTTTGTCACCTTTAGTATTTTAAACCACGAAACTAATGATAGAATAAAATACGACAGGGAGTCATCACATCACATCTGTATTAACTTTATAATATATCGTATATATCTAATTCTTCCGGCCGTGCGTATGTGACTGAACTCCTCTTAAATGGTTGGAACCATTTTGACGAAATTTTATATGTGTGGTTAAGTAGATTCGAGAATAGTTTAGATTCACAATTGGGCTCGGTAGGTGGCGCTGATATTTAAACATTTTATCTATTTGTCGTAATTATATATGATGGGATTCAACCTGAATTTTCTAAAACGATCGTAACAAAGTATTGTATTCAGTAGATTACGTTTTTTCATCCTTTTTTTAATATTACAGGGTAACGATAAACTGTAACGTTATTAGCATCAAACAGTTAAAAATACTTAGGAATAAAATCAGCAGGTTTAGGTTTTGGTTAGGAGCCTCCATACGAGGCGAGCTATGCCAGGATGTGCGACCTATTATTTGTTCTGAAAATAAATATCAAATACAAAATATTCAAAAATAAACTCTTGAACACGTCTTAATATTCACATTATAGTATATGCTACATATGACTACTTGTATGCTTAAAAGTCTGTCTCGGCTGGTACATCATACCTATTCCTGAAATAATTCACAATCCAAGCCACTAATGAATACCGGTTGAATGTATAAATGCCATTACAACTACATTTTTCTTGCAAACTTCAAAACAGTCATTCAGATATAAAAAGACATGGATTGAAAACATCTTCTTACGTAACTAAAATGCCAAGCATTGAACAAATCTTTATAATTTTAATACTAAATGTCCATTCATTTCTTACGTCGGTAACAAAGCCCAGAATTTAAGTAGTAACGATGATCTACACGACACTACTATATTACGCTTAAAACAAACAGTGCGATTACAGCACTCGTAAAATGGCTGCGGGATGACATAAAACGCAATTAAATAACATCTCGTTAATAACCCAACAGGTGGAGAAGGTCGTAAAGCTGTTTTATAACTTTTGGGCGTTTCACTGCATCGGACGCCACTGTCCCATCATTGATATAATACACTGCGTATTTTTTACATTGATCATGATGTTTCTGTAACGAATATGTAGATACTAAAGTCCCTATTTTATAGGAGTTAAAGTGATAAACAGGGATATTGTTATACTCGGTTTAGAATCAAGACCGTGCATTGGCGATGTGAGAATATTCACTACCAGTATCGTCTAGTGGGTGTAGGAAGAGGTGTGACAGGGGAAATCAAATCCAATCAAAAATATTTATTGCGTGACTGCAAGTGAAATTAACTAAGATCTTAAAAATACTTTATGTACTTTTGTGCTCCAGTCTAGCTACGGTGTACAATATTAAATAAGTCTTAATATATTTATTAAATAAGCAATATCTTTAAAGTATATAGATTCAATCAATAATGTACAAACAACAACAATGATTTCTTATATTTACGCGAATATTAATTGCGATAAAATCCGTAAAAACTAGTTTTATTTAAATACATACTAACAACAACTTAAAGATTTAACTTTTCCATTAAGTTTTTGATTTAATATTTGATATCAATAATTTTTTTGAATTGTTTAACATATCATCACTCGTTATTACCCACAAATTCTTATAAGGTGTAAAAGTATTTATCTAATAAGCTCGTGTTTCAGTTTTAAAATTTTATGTCATTCATATTTTTCAAAAGAGTCCGGAATACTATCAACTAAAATCAAATATGGGTACGTAAATAAATCGTGGAGTAAAGTTATGTAACGTATTTCGATTTTTTCCTTATAATCTCTAGATTACGATATTAATATTTCGTACTATGAATACTGATGTAGTAACTATTAAAATTTGAATTGTGAGTTTTTTTAAAGAATAAGGGTGACAAACGGGCACACAGTCCACCCGATGGTAAGTGAATTTGGTGGCTCATAGAAATCTACATTTATCGTCGATTAAGAATCAAAACGCAGATGCATTGTCAGTTCTCACCAAGATGGAATACCTTGTTTCCAGTAAAAAAAGATGCTCCGGATCGGATACACTCGCCATACGTAACACAGCAGTATTAAGCTGCTATTGTACACGGGTATTCTGTGAGAGCGTGGTCCTACCCCGGTCGAGCCGACCCATTCGTGCTATAACCATAATATAGGTGCAGCGTGGCTCTGTCACGTACAAACCTAAAAACGTACTAAAAGCAATTGTCTCTTCAATTGATTATCTGGTAATTTTTACAGGCATTTTAAGTTAAAATACAGCCGACTTTCGTTAATTCGAATATTAAGTGTTGATTAATTATAATTTATTAACTGCTATTCTTAAACAATGACAAAAGCTTAGACTTCCACCTTCCCCACCAACTTTTTCAAACACAACTTCTTTTTAAAATTTGTTAGACAACCCTTCTTAGGGCAAAGTTTTTAATGCTTAGAGTAGACGCAACCTCTTTTACTTTTTCCTTTAACAAGTTCCCGCTAACAGACACTTTTTGTCCTCTACACGGTCTAAGCCAAAAGACCAGACTTTCTTCCAAACGAGGAAATTCACCTTTAATAGTTCTTTTCCGTGATCCAGCAGTTTGAGCAGCACAAATTTTCTCCTTGTGCTTTATTGTGGTTAAGAGAGTACTCAGAGGAATCTTAAATATTTTTGCAGCATCACTTTTCTTTCTCACCTCGATCTGCTTTTTCTTCTATTCTTACTTCTATTTTCAGCAATCGTCAAGCATTTATACTTTTTAGGCCTCATAACTAACACAAAGTTTTAATCCGTATACAACCAAACCAACGAAAGCGTAACAGTAACTGAAACATAACTAACTAAACAAACCAATTCGTGCGGAAGTGTGTGTCAAACTAATCATAACAAAAACAAAGACTCACAAAAAAGTTTGAACTTGTCTCAAAATGTACATACTAATCTTTGAATTGTCGAGTGTTTGACGCCGATGACTTCTAATTAACGCGTCATTTTGCTACGTAGCAATGATTTTTTCGTTCGAATCACCAAGTGTACAAAAATGTATTGAGTTCGAAACATAAATAGATTTTGTAGGAAACTCGTGATAACTTTGAATTATAGAGAGGTTCGAATTATCGCAGGTTTGAATTCACGAGAGTCGACTGTAGTCCATTGTTCAACAATACAATAGCTATTTTCATCCAGTGTTGAATAAAGACTTTCTCAAGAATGCGTCAACCGGTATTAGTGCTTCTCGCATTTAACGATCCAAAGCGCGTCCATCTAAGGTGAGTTCTTAGTTGAAGATCTATACACACAAATAAAATTGAAGTGTCTGACTGTAATAGCGAGATATGTAGTTGCACTTTATAAAATATAAACATTTTTGTCTGTCTGTTTGTTCGGGCTAGTGCTGATAATCTTCGGAATGGCTGAACCGATTGTAATTTAATATATATATTAACCTAAAATTATATAGTTATAATAAATGGCGTATGAAATTATCATTTTTATTTTAAATTTAAAAAACGCTGCATTTATAAATCCTAATCAGATAAAAGCCGGGAAAATTCGCTAGTCTTAAATAAAATTTTTCAAGTTCTTTCTTTAAGTACTTGAACTGACAGCTTAGAATCAGGAAATGTGTCCAGTATGGCAGTAAGGTCGCTTACTTTTGCCCGCACAGTGGGTGGATTATTTAAAAAAAAGACTAGTTGACTAATTGAGCCAATTCATTTACATACTTCGTATTTACATTGCATACGTATATACATCATAATATAATCATAGTGTATCCGACTTAAGTTAAAGGCTCACTGCAAACGCCTTAACAAACCAACTGAACCCTCGCAAACAGGACAATGCTGGCCCGATAACTATCTCGTGCTCGCGCTTGGACACAGTTGTTAACGAGTATTATTTATGTTATAAGGACATTTTAAACATCAACACGTCAATGTAGCCCTTCGATTTAGAGAAATAAAGCTGTCTTTGGCACACACAAAAGTTTACGCTAACTACTAGCCTGATAATAGGCACCCTGTGGAGCGACTCGCAAGTCTTTTGTATTGGTAATTTCATTGCTCACCCCTCCATGGTTAGTAGCGTAATGATGTGTCAGCTCATTAGAAATGTGTAAGTTCAAACTGCAGATCATGTTTCTGCTTTTTTATGAATTTGCAGTAGAATTAATTTAGATCGGTTACGAATAATGGGGAAAGAGGGATCCATATTTTATCATAACTATCCTGAAATTCGAGTAAAATTAATGTTAACATTTTAGTTACGTCTTTTTTATCAAAAGAAGTGTAATCAGGGGAATAGTACAATATATTATTTATGCATCTAAAGAAATAGATATGGTTTATACTGAAAAAGAATAAGCGTACCAACACCTTCCTAATAATAAATTAAAATTAAACAAATGATGTAGCAACTATGGCAAAAACCCCAAGGAGGAAATCTATGCTACCTATGTTTAGTAGTGAACTTTAATACGTTGTAATGATGATGGTAATAATGATAATGATGGTGATACAAATAAAGGGGAATCAATCCATTGACTACACAGTTTACCGGCAGATATAATATTCTGTGGCATCATAGATCTATCCTCGATTTTCGCTTGATAATAAAAGTTGCAGACAGGGTTCCGTGGAATACTAAGCTGGAAAGTCACACAAACTGTAACTTTATTTCCTAGAATGATATACCTGTTAAAAGTTTTGAAGAAATATGAAGGATCCATTGCAGGATCAAACCGCGGCAGATGGAACTTCCTTTTTTATCATAAATAGAAGTCATAAACGAACTCATAGTACGTACGTAACTAACGCATAGAGGAGAAGCCCAAGGCCCTCTGCAACCAACTTCAAACAAAGCAGACTTCGGGTGCGTTGTCACGTTTGAGGTCTAAGACGTAATGCCTCCCAACCTGTAATTATAGTGGCTGCTAGGCATAACTCATTACCTGTATTAGTATGGAGCACCATAATGTTATATTAACTAAATTAATGAAATAATATGCTCAGAATCTTTACGATTTATTATCCGAAGCAAGATATTTGTAACCAATAACAATAAATTACTGAAACGGGTCTAATGACATTTTATGTGGTGGAGCCACGCTGTAGGTACATTAAGGTTCCAGAACGAATGGGTTAGCTCGACCGGGGTAGGACTATGTTCTCAAGAAATTCTAGTGTCAAGTAACATAGTTAAAGTTAAAATATTTATAATAAAAATTAACCTGTTTGGAAGGTCAATCAAAAAGTGCCATAACACTTATTGAAAGTTAAAAAAGGGTAAGTAACGTAACTTCAGCAACCAGACTGTGAAAGAAGTGACAAGAAACTCGTTAAACTTGGTGGAGCCATGCTGCAGCTATTGTAGCACGAGTGGGCCGACTCGACCGGAGTAGGGCCACGCTCTCACATAATACCAGCGTAAAATAGCAGCTTAATGCCGCTGTGTTTTCTATGGTGAGTGAAGAGATCCCGAGGCGCTTTTTACTGAAAACGAGGCACCCTGTCTTAGTCCTCATGGGTGACCACGCATCTGCATTTTAATTCTTAACTGTGGGTCACTATAAATGTGGTTGATAAAAATTGATTACTTATTATACTTATCTCTGAGATCTGAACGGGTACCAAATTCCATAGCAGTTCTTTATATTATAGACATAGGAATCTGCAATTAATTTAAAAGAAAAATTTTAAGTAGTAAAAATGATACGTGGGAGAGCCACGTCGCAGTTATATTATAGTTGCAGCACGAATGGATCGGCTCAACCGGGGAAGGATCACGCTCTCAGAGAATACCAGCGTCAAATAACAGCATAATGCTGCTGTGTTTCGTATAGTGAATGTAACGAATCAAAGATTCTTTTTACTGAAAATGTGGCATTCAAACTTAGTTCTAATTTTCATCAAATTAGTACAATAGTGTAACAATACTTAATAGTTGCAATTGTATAACTCCACAAAATGATAATAAAAATTGTTTACACCTGGTGCATCAGAATATACAAGG
>DWHP01009852.1:0-10064 GCA_018247895.1 Parnassius honrathi | reverse complement strand
TGTGTGTGTGTGTGTGTGTGTGTGTGTGTGTGTGTGTGTGTGTGTGTATTTTACACGACAACCTCCAAAAGGCTTTCGTGATCGCTTCTTAGTGATAAGACCGTAACTCGTATTTTTATATCCTTGTTGCTTTTTTCGCTCACGTTTTCGGTGTACAATAATTAACATTCATATGTTGTTAATGTCTCTTTTTAGCTACTCATATTTCAAAAGCTATTATTGTGTGTTATTAGCTGTTACTGTTTTACTTAGTTTAGTTTACAATTGCAGTAACAACTTGATAATAAAAAAAATACGTTTCTTTAGCGACGTAAGCGGGCAAAATAGCATAGTGCCTACTAGATAGTGAGTGAATTCTGTGGTCCATACATTGTCACCACCAAGGACTAAGTTGTAATTTCTGATTACCAGTAAAAGGGGTCATCGGTTCTCATCACCCACCATAATAACCACGACAGTATTACACATTGTTGCGTGTGATGCCATATGACGAAGGCTAAGATTTTGAGCACTTCATTCAATGCCACAATCAACGTACTTTACAAATGAATTAGCGACAGCAAATACATGTTTGCTACAACAATTTTTACATAATATATAAATCACCGAAAAGCTTTTGTCACTGTCCAGTGTCAACACACTTAAAATACATCGTAAAATATTTTCCTCGTTAAGTATCAAACGTAAAATATTACGTAAGAAATATCATGTCTGTTTCATTAGCTAATCTAATGTCATCGACCCCAGTTCGAGGCTACGGCTCACTCGACAACAAATAACAGCTGAGTTGCACACATGCGTATGCACCACAGCCGGTGCATCTGTGTGCGTGGTTAGAAGTGCCGGTCGTGTTGTAAGAGCTCGTTTGCTTCTAGCTTTGTTAGCGAAAGGTTACAAAACGTGTACACGTGAGCAAAGTATCTTCGTTAGTTTAGATAAATCCTTAATTAAACTTTAGAATCAATGTAACAGCGTCTTAGGCCACCCAAAGTTTGAAAAGGTCTCTTGAAAAGCCATTGTATGTCATATACATTCTAAAAATTAAGTGTATATTTTGATGAAAAATAGATATTATAGTTTGCTTTAATAGATAGATAGATAGATAGATAAAAGCGTTTATTTTTACTCCAATCACACACGCAAATTCGGTGACTAAAGTAGATAAAGCAGACTATTATGAAAAAAAAGTTACGTAAACTTAAGATCTAAATTTACATGCGTGTGCAGTTTAACAAATGGGTCCTAGGTCAGCGATTAATATTGCTCGGAGAGCAAACACTGATTTTCAGGTATTACCCTCGAGATAGCGAGAAGAAAATGAGCACAACAGTATAATCAGATAGAAAGAAAATACATTTATTATTTTGCACGTTACTATTATTGCAGTGTAAATATGTGAATGATGTGTCCTTTCAGCCTTACGACTTACATCTTGCATTCACTTTAATAAAAATTACTAAAAAGATGTATAAATGGGTAAGACTGCATGCAAGTTAAGGCTAGTACCTAAATTGATTAGCCAACCATGATAAAATAGTAAAAGAAAAAAAGAAAATACCGCAGCTTATAGCTGGCAAACGAAGTGTTTGGAAATATCTTGTTTTTGTTTATTTAGAACATATGTTTTGAATTTATTTTTAAACCTGTAATTGGTGTTAATATTTCTCATTAGTGGTGGGATGTTGTTCCAACACTTCGTTGCCATATACCGGAAACTGCCAGTAAATGCCGCTGTTTTATGGCTGTAGTACAGGAGCGCTGATCTTAGGGGCCTCAATTGTTTTATAGAATTTTGCTTAGCACACTTCATCATTGCATGCAAGTGCTCTGGTTTTTTAAACTTAATAACACTGAAGATCAGCCCTCCCAAATGTAGCTCTCTACGTGAGTCCATATTGAGCATGGAAGAAGTGTTCAGGAAGGGAGTAATGTGTAAGTAATGTGGGGTACGTCAAAACAGAACCGACAACATGCATTTTGCACGCGTTGTATTAGTCGCTTTGTTTTGCTGAAAATCTGAGATCCATAAACAACATCCCCGTTGTAGAGCCTAGACAAAACTATTGACTTGCAAAGAGTAATGCGTGACGGTACAAAAAGTTGGTCAATTTTTTGTACCGTCACGCATTTGGTATAAAACCTTTAGGCGATAAAAACAGTATTCAAGGTACTGTTACATACAATACAATAATACACATTATCCAAGGAAACAAGGTATTTTAAAGTAATTTATTTACACGAATGGATTATAATATCGCGCTTAATTTATCTTATGTACTTTCGGGTTTGAAATATTAATTTTTGGTCCAATCTACGCAGAACGAGAAGTAATCCAGGCTAACTACGACTTTGGGAGTTTGGGACGTCAATCACCTCAGTCCGCACCGTGACTATGGGAGCTACTAGACACACGAAACGTCGGGAATAAAAGAAATAAGTTAAATTAAGCGCGATAAAAGTTTCAAAATTACTTTCATTCAAAGTGATTTAATTAATTTCATGATAATATAATATTTTCCTTTTTTCAATGTATTTAACTATCCCATCACTAGCCCCATGTGTCCTTACAGTAAAGATGGAACTGTACACATGTGTCAAGACTCCTTCACCAATGTCCGTATGAGGAAGCTATCACTCAGTGATGTATTTGGAGAGGCTGTGGTTGGAGCTGTTCTGCGTGGTAGAATTCGTAAACAAGATATCTGCAGTAGAACTTAAGTAAACGACATTCGCTTTAACAAATTTACCAGGTACCATTCCTGCTGCAAAATTACCAGTTTTTTATAGAATAAGGGTGACAAACGAGCGCACAGCCCACTTGATGGTAAGTTTAGTGCTGTGGCCCCTAGACATTTATCCTCGATTAAGAATCAAAATGCAGATGCGTTTTCACCCCTGAGGACTAAGATGCAATGTCTCGTTTCCAGTAAAAAAGAGTCTCCGGATCTCTACACTCACCATACGAAACACATGAGGGTTAAGGTGCTATTTTAAGCTGGTATTTAGTGAGAGCGTGGTCCTACCTCGGTCGGGCTGACCCATTCATGCTACAACTATAATATAGCAACATGGCTCTACCACGTATAAAATTAATTACGCGGTTGTTGTTCCATGCAACGCTTTGGCCACTTACCATCAGGTAGACTGTAAGTTTGGTTGTCATTTGTTTAATAAAAAAAAAATAGGTCAACGTCAGTATTCATGACGTAGTTTATCATTTATAGTCCATTCTCATTTTACAACCCTGGTGAAGTCAACATGTTTACAAAGATTTCGATTGTTTGTTTTTACGTATTTCGTAACTTACTTTTCTTTATTTAATACTGAGCAAAGTAGCATGCAGCTATTCTGATAGTGAGTGATAACAGCCACCCGTGAACATACGCAATATCAGAGGAATTAGAGGAGCGTTGACGCCATTTTAAAAACAAATAGACTCTTCTTCTTATTGATTTCTTGAAGATCAAAATATCGTATCGATCCATAAAAAATGGTGACAGTGAATTTTACATGTAGTTATTCCCTAGACTCAAGCAGACTCACGGTGTTGGATTGCGATCCATTAAGATTAGGTGACAGCATTGTTTGGCCGTGTATAATATTGATCGTGTAGTTGCGGTGTCAGAATATCCACTACCCCATGTCGTCCCCTTGGCTGGATATATTTGCCAAATGTGACAGCTATGGCAAGTATCCTCCCTACGATGATGGTAAAAGTATTACATATGTATGTGATGGTTTCCGTGTCTCTGATACTAAAACTTCGAGTAAGTTCCTTCGATCTATAATATAAGTTTCGTACATAGGTATGTAGAACGGGGTATGTGTAGCAAGTACACAATATCGTCTTGGGGATGAAAGCTCCTCAAGTAGCAGCCTCGTACCGATAAACAAAGTGTATTTTCTTATAATAACATGCAAATAACCGTTTGTATTTAATAGAAGTCGGTTATGATTTCTTATATTTACGCGAATACAACTCATTAAATGGAACTAATTTTACGGATTTTATCGTATTTAATTTCAATTTTTTTTATTCACGACGTTTCGGGTGCTTTACAACACACACGGTCACGAAACGTCTTGAATTAAAGAGTTAAAATTAAACGCAATAAAATTCGTAAAATTAGTTTAATTTAAGACGAAAATTATCAGATATAACAAGTTAAAGATTTCAGAACAACAATATCCATTATAAAATGTAATAGAACAATTTAATTATAAAATTAAACTCACTATATAATTACAGTTGTAATCGATAGAGCGCAACGCGGAGGCGCTGGGCACGAGGCTCTCAACCCACACCTGATTAATTACAGTTGCTATGCTAATCTCGCAGCCTTGAGGTTGTTAATAACAGGTGTTTAATATTGTAATGCGTTGATTTATTATAGACCAAATTTGGTAAATATAATTAAAATTATAATTGGAAACCAGTCGTGTAGTGGCAGTTTAAAATAATGCACAACTACTCCATATCATCCTTGGATGTTGCAAAAGGCGACAGGAGGAAACAATAACAGATTATGGGTCGCAGCGGCTTCCGAATGACAACTCAAAATAAAAAAAAACTTTTGTATTAACTTAAAATTATAAAAAATTGCGGTTGACTCCGACCTGCCAAGCGTAGCCGTAGTTCATCAGTGGGTTTTATGGGCTGTAATATATCTATACATCCATAGGCTGTCATCGATGTATGGAATATCGTAATACGTTAAATAAAAAAAGTAAATTTTATCAGAGCTGTAATTGTAAAGAATGAAAACTTCAAATTCCCTACGCCTGACCTAGGCCTAGCATCTGGTGGCGGTGTAAGAGACATGATTAATTTTCTTCTTTAAAGAAACGCTACCTTGACACTAGGATTTTCTTCTATATCTTGAGAGCAGATAAACATTCAGTCCCGGAACAATTATTTGTAGATCATACCTGCAATCCGTATTTACGTGGTAGAGCCATACTGCAGCTATATTAGTAGTGTAGTTGTAGCCTGAATGAATCGGCTCGACCAGGAAAGGACAACGCTCTGACAAAATACCAGCATAAAATAGCAGCTCAATGCTGCTGCGTTTCGTGTGGTGAGTGTAGATAACTGGAGACCCTTTCTACTGGAAACGAGACATTCCATCTTAGTCCTCACGGGTGACAACGCATTTGAATTTTGATTCCTAATCGAGGATAGATGTAGATGTCTAGGGGCCACAGCAACCACTTACCATCAAGTGGAATGTGTGATAGCTTGTCACCCGTCTCCTATACTTATTCTGTGCGGGATTCGAACCGGCGACCCCTAGCGCTGCAATACATTACTAAGTCACTGCGCAACGAAGCTCTTCCTTCATATACATTTATGTACAGCCTATAAAAGTCCGTACAAGACAAACATAAGCCTTCCCCTTGGATTGCCTCATCGGGCGACGCTTGGCAGGTCGATTGGCAACCGTAGTTATTTATAATTTTAAGTTGATATCACGAAGATGCAGCTGGCACCCACAGGACGTCCATATGGTAGTAAATATTCTTACACTGCTACTACCTGGTCAACACGGCTACGGTTCTTCCGTATGCGAAAATTTAAATGATGCGGAAAATTGGAATTTGTACACTTTCACTAATATTCGTCGAAATGACAGTTTTGAAGCAAACATTTCGAGTTGCGTATTGTAGCCAACGCGACGTCAAAAATTTTCACGCCATTCTGGTGTTCAGAGAGACGTAACACGACGCTTATTTACAAGTTCACATTGTTACGTGCGGGTTTAGTTAAAATGCCGGTTATAGAATACTGACATTTTATGGTAGACCGAAATCTGTCACTCACAAACTCAAAACCGTTAAGTAACGTTTTGTAACTATTTATAAAATAAAGATGGTAGAGGCACGATGAAGCAATGTTATGATCACAGCGCGAAATGCTAGGCTCGACCGGGGTAGCACCACCCTCTCCAGAATACTAGTATGAGATAGCAGCTTAATCCTACTGTGTTTCATACTGTGAGTGTATAGAATCGGAGACCCTTTTTACTGGAAACGAGGCATTCTATCTCTGTCCTCCGGTGTGACAACGCATCTGTGTTTTGATTCTTAATCGAGGATAGTTGTAGATCTTGCCGAATCTCCTGAACCTGAACCTCCCGATCGAAATTAGACTAAATTAGCTACAAATACTAACTAAATAATATCTAATTGGGAGACTGGTGCCCAAATTAGGCGGCTCTGTGCTATGGGATCATCAGGTCCCTCCGTCAACAGAAGTGATGTTGCTGTGAAACTCTTAATAAAAATTACAGCTACTTGTTATAAAAGTACATTAAAAAATAATAACTTGTTCAGTTTGGAGAAACTGTTTAAAAATTATTAGAATATATTAGCCGAAAGAAAAACATGTTTTTAAATATTACTCAAGGTAGGTAGGTGTATTAAGCGATATTAAAGTGTCGGTTGCACAGAAATAGTAATTTGTCTTATTATTACGACTTCTGTGGTCGGTTGTATGTGTGCGGTGTCAAGTATATAAGTGTGTAATATATATGTATTTAAACAATACGTTCAAAGTTTTTCTGACTGTTCATAGTCTAATGATTTAAAACATTTAGTTAAGGAAATTTTTGTCTCTTTTTTAGTTAACAGATATATATTTAATAATTTGTTGAGATTATAAGAAGATTAGAAGATTATATTACTTCTGTAATTGAAAAATCTTCGAGCAAATAATAAGTTGGTAACCGGTATTGTGCATACATGACGCGAAAGTATTTTGCTTAGGATTGGATTTATTATATTCTGTTTTTGAGTGACTTAATAATATTGTCGCAAAAATATAGATCTGACGTACGATGAGCCGTCACAAAATTTGTACAGTTCGTTTGTTGAAAATAATCTGTTTTTATAAGACATTTTAATAAGTCTTTGTGCAAGTTAAGTAACATAATCATATAAGTTTTTGCTGCACCACCCCAAGACGTTATGCTATAGTTTATAACAGACTGACATAAGGTAGTATAAACGAATTTTATGATACTAGCATCAGCAAGATGACGAAGCTGCTTAAAATGTATGTTAGTTTACGAACTCTGCATAAAATGTGGTCGTATAGACCACATTTTATGCAGAGTTCTCTCCCTCTCTCTTATAAAAAGAGTCTTTGCTCTATTATAACACCTAAGTATTTTGTGTTCGTGGCCTTTTCAAGAAAGCGACACGTACAGGAGCTAAGAGGTGAGCAATTTAATTCTCTTGGTCTTTTAATGCTAGTGTGCAAAATGGAATGAAATTATTTATTATTTACTGGACTGTTATATATTAATTACTGGACTATATTTAGACCAGTTTGTGCAACAAAATAAACTTCTTTTCAAGATTGACCCTAAAATATGAGTACGGTGTCATCAGCATAGCACATAACCCTACAACTAAGAATATTAAATTGACAGAGGTTATTAATATAGCACGAAAAGAGGGTAGCGCCCAGAACACTGCCTTCAGGAATTCCACGTGTAATACAGCAATCGTCACTCAAAATATCGTCAACTTTGGTGCACTGAGTTCGATTGCGTAGCTAGTAGCTAAGCAATTTGGTTTAGGTACGTTTGATGCCTAATTTCTCTACAATTGCTAAAAATTCTGGGAAAGAGACTGAATCGAACGCTTTCGCTAGATACAATAATTCATCAACTTTTTTTGCTTATAAACAATATGGCGTCTTGTTGTCGTGATATTGAATTTTATTACATAATGTCTTATCGCTAAAGATTAGGATAAATAGATTGAAGAATCATCAAAATTGGCCCACGCGTTTGGTCACTAGAGCGCCACAAATGAACAAACATACATACATATATATATATATTTAAGCTGATAAACCGCATTACCCTCCTCAATCGGGTAAAAAGTTACGTAATCCATTTTAATCAAAACCATCTAACCATTGTCCATTGTTCAATCCACATAATACACGCGCGTTCGCACGCACGCACGCATCTACTAATAATCATAATCCACTAGTACACGACCTTATAAATAGATTGTATACTACACGCATTGTATTCTAGTGATGTTCTACAGTTGACTGACAGTACCTGTTATATGGTTCATAAACTGACAAAAATAATCGGAAATCAACTATGTATTTACTGAATGGTTTTTATTTATTCACTTATTTACTTATTATATTCTACTTTTCTTTATTATTAAAATCAATTACTAACAATAAGCTGTATTATCACCAAATTATGTAATATGATCCTTTTTGGTCGGGATAAAGAGATTATTGTTATTATTATTATACTCTATAATAATCTCGTCTAGACCGATATTCGGTCACTGCGGCCGGCCTCCACGGAAACTAGCCATTTGCGCAGGACAGAATTATAGTGCCTAAGTGTATGCGCAAGCACAACTGCACTCTCTATTCTCTCACTCTCATAATCCGATGGGCAGTACACTGACACAACCAAAGAAAGATCACGTGCAGAACCAACAGCTTTACGTGCTTTCCAGGGTATGGGGGTGAGACAACGCCAACTTCCTGACTCTGGGCAGCTACTGAGAATTTCTTGACGGGGAAACACAATATTCGAGTTTTTTCCCAACCCGGGATTCGAACCTTGAACCTCACGATCAGTAGTCGCACTATTACAACCACTAGACCACCGAGGCATTGACTGTCTACTTTACTGTTACTCTATAAAATATTTTGCCTTTTCTTTTTCAGAAAATACGTAACAAAATTACTCTTGCAAAAGTAAAAATTAAGTTTAATTAAATGGAGAAACTTACATGATCACAATACCACTAAAACGAGGCCTTCGCCACATGTGCAAAAAATACCATCGCCGAGGACGGCATTGCCGGATTTTAAGTTTGTTATGTTTCAAATAAATTACAGTACAAAACATATATTTTAAATAAAAATAACGTTTTTATATTAATTAATAATACTATGTTCTTTTATATAAATAAGAAATATTGTAAAAATATAGATTGTAGGACCGTAATTAATAAATTTATGAAAATATTGTTTATATCTTAAGAGAAGCGGTTGAAGCGGCTACGAGATAAGAAAGCGTAGTAAACACAAACTAGTTGTTGGGTGGAATAGGTACGTAAGGGAGGTCCATCAGGAGGCACGATGCAGTTTCCAAATGTGGTTGCTGTACGGTAAGCCCAGTGCGGGTTACGCGTATGTACTCGTATATGACAGAATGCTAGAAGCTAGTAGGTGTTTTAAGTCAAAGCTTGAGTGGTGTCAAGACAATGAGAACCAAATAAAAATGGATATCCTGGCTAAGAGTTTTTGGAGACAAACTAAGAAGCTGGTAACTGCATCATGCATGACATCATGAGTGTCGATGGTAAAAATGAGGCCAATCATATCGCAGAAGTTTTTAGGGAACACTTCAAAGTGGAAGCTCCATTTGGACCGGTGCAGCGGGTGTTCGATATTAAGGAGAAATCGCGCAGTGACTTTGCCAAATTTACTGCGAAAGAAGTCGCAAATGTCGTAAATAATATGACACTTGGTAAATCACACACTTGGTAAAGTATAAAAATAGTATTGAGCAATACGCGGGAGTTCATCTCCCTAGGGTATTGACTATGCTCTTTAATGTGTGTATAGGGCATGGATACTTACCTCAGGAACTTATGAAGACCATAGTGTTACCAGTTCTAAAAAATAAGACTGAGGACGCTGCCGACAAGAACAATTATAGACTAATCCCGTAGCTTAGGAGATTTTTCTCTGCCGCGGACTGGATTATGCAACTACACTAGTGAACCTTTGTCAAACCCCTTGTTGTACAATTTGCTGCCATATTGGGTTTTCATCTTTTCAGACATTTGCTGGCTCGATTGTCTGACGTGCTTGTAAATGTCATTCATTTTGTTCAGCAAGTCATTTGCACTATCGGTTACACTGCGTAGGGCACCAGGTGGTATTCCGGTGATTAGGTCCGCGACTTTCGTAATTCTCTTCCAAAATTGACAAAAGCTGGTGTCACTGATGTACTTTCGTGAACAGCGCTTCGATATGACAACAAAAACGGTTGTATGTGCTTGTCCCA
>DWHP01009851.1:0-10064 GCA_018247895.1 Parnassius honrathi | reverse complement strand
GAGCACGTGGTAAATCAGCACTTAAAATTGCAATTAACAATTTCATTGGTGCTGGCGGGGATCGAACCCGGGTTACTTGCGTTCTGTTATATTTACAGCGAGTGTTAACCATCTGAGCCACCACGGCTCAGATGGTTAACACGGAGCCGTGGTAGCTCAGATGGAGTCAATGGTATCAACATGAAAATAAAAAAGTGCCACCATATGAAATTCAGTAGAAATATCAAGTCACTGAACTCATCATACAAAATTAGCGGCGTCATAATTAAGAAAACAGAGGAAGTTAAAGACCTTGGCATAGTGTTCGATAAAAAATTAACCTTCATTCTCCACATAGAGAATATTACAAAAACAGCGTATAGAATGCCGGGCTTTGTTTTGCGTAACGCTAAAGTGTTTAAAAATAATCACATTAAGATCCTAGTGTACAACAGCATCGTACGAAGCATACTTGAGTGTTGCATTGTAGTATGGAGGACATACTATGGTACACACTCCTTACGATTGGAACGTCTGCGGAAAAAGTTCGTTGCAAATTTAGCCTATCGGAATGGGATTCACAAAAAAATTCGGTCTTATGAAAAACTATAAAGATTCTTTAAAATTTGATCTTTTTTTTTGAAATAATCTTGACCTGTCATTTCTTGTTAAAATTTTTAACCAAAAAATTAAGCCAATTAATTAATTGGAACAAGGGGGACACTTGCTCCAAAAATTTAAATTTTGTGTTCCATTGAGAATTGCTCGCGCTCCCGCTACTCCACTTGGCCCTCTTTGTCTTAGATGCAAACTCCCCAATCCCAACGTTGTGCAAGTTGGTAAGTCGACATAGTTGACATTCACGCCAACTCGTTTGACAAAATTAAGAAAGTTTTAGCTTTAGCCTGGTCTGAAACCAGCAAATAATAATAGTTTTCATATACTTTTATATTATATGAAAACTATTATTACATTATTACATTATACATTATTAGGTAATTTTACTTCTTTTTATTCGTATTTTTACTAAACTAGGAGAGCTTTCTAGAAAATTCCTTGCTAGATCTTTCGACATTCTACTCGAACATTCTATGTAGATGTTTTCAGTAGAAAAGTTCCTATATGAGGCCAGTACAGGACGCGACGGAGTGAGAATTAAATTGGCGACACGAGCTAAGACTTCGGAGCAAAATAAATTGAAATAAAGTGTTAAGTGTGCTTAATTATTAGTGCGTTTTAAGTTTTAATTGGTGTTCGGTAATTAAAGTGTCAATTTTGGTAATTCAATCGGCAGTTTATATTGTCACGAACCCTAAGCTCGTAACAAACACATGTAATAAAAATGTGGTCTTTTTTTTTAAAATGTAGCACTTCATTTTCGGTGCACTAGTAACGTCAACTACCACTTTTTATATTATATATTGGTAGACTGGTAATATTTCAGTTTCACTACTAAAAATACAAAGAGAGGTTTTATGTAATCTAAGAGCACATTTTCTCACAAAATGATTGCTACAAAAGCGAATTATTTATCACTGTCTTATAAAGGACGTTTACGACTTGTCTCACACGACCATTGCTCATCGAATGAAAGATATAGGACAAGCAATTGCCAAATAATATTAAAAATTTATTACCTGCTTCATAAATCTAGCAATAATATAAAGTCTAATTTAAATTAACGTGTTAAAAATTAGTTAAGAAAATGTTTATATAAGTACGTACACAAACGTATTTTTCAAATTTAATGTATATGTGATATGTTTTTTGTAGGATAGGAGGCAAACTAGCATACGGCCCACCTGATAGTAAGTGACTACCGCCGTCCATGAACAACTGCAACATCTGGAGTTAGGAGTAGTTTAAAAAGGAGTAGGCTCTTTCCTTGAAGTTCCCTAAGTCATATCGGTCCAAAAACATCTCTGGTGGTAGTCTATTCCACAAGGAAGCTGTGCGAGGAAGAAAACTTGATTTAAATCGCACAGTGAGGGACTGTCAGTAATCCAGATGATATGGATGGAATCATTGGATTAGTCGCAATTAGCGAAGGTGAAATTGTGCGGCTGGAATTATGCCAAACAATACCTCACATCACTCCCCGTGGAAAATTCCATAAATTACGATTAGAGATGCAACATCTCTTCGCAGCTCCAGTGAATCGAGCCGATCGGAAATCACTCAGTCGTCAACGATTCGAGCCGCTCCGCGTTGGATGCGGACAAGTGGAAGGAGCTGGCACTTTGGAGGCCCAGCCCAGAGATGTGAACAGTATTCTATGTGCGGCCGAACCCGCGCCTTGTAAAGTTGCAGGCGGTGTGCCGGCATGAAATACTGTCCCGCTATGCTAAGCAGGCCAAGCTTTTGAGGCCAATTTTGCCTTCTCTTCCAAGTTACTACGAAACTGCACGTTACTCAATATGTCAACGCTGACGCTTGGCTGAGGCAACCAGGGGTATGCCTTGAAACTGAGGTGATACGACAAAGGGGTTCTTTTTATTGATTAACGCGCAAACTTTTGTCTTCTGAGGGTTAAACTGGACTAGATTTAGTCGCCCCTAATCCGAAACTTCAAACACAAATTTGTCCTGGCGCTCTGCGACGATTTCCCGAGAAATATTGGCACGGACAGTGTACAGAGCAATCACAAGTGCTTTCATCTGTATAGTAATGAAAGTTACCGGTTTGCACCATATAATTGATATGCAAAAGAAACAGCGTCAGTGATAGCACGCAGCATTGTAGAACGCCAGCTTTAATAGGCAATCGGAGCTTGCACTGTCTACAACGATCTTGATGTTCCGATCTGCAAGAAAGCTGGTGATCCAACTGCACAATTTCTCGGGAAGCCATAGGAAGGGATTTTAGAAAGAAGCGCTTTGTGCCAAGCCAGATCGAAGGCCTTCGCAATGTCCAAGATAACAGTCAACGCCTCCCCCTTGGACTCTACTGCCTCTGCCCAACAGTCAGGTCAGAAGATCACCAGCTCATCGACCACGACGAAAACCGTATTGGTGATCACTGATCAGCTGGTGATCCTCATGGTAGCTCATAAGCTGGCAGTTTACAGTGCACTCAATTGTTTTAGAGAACAAGAATGTGGTGGCGATAGGCCTTTAGCCGGACAGGTCTGAGAGGTTGCCTTTTTTAGGGATTGAGTGGACGAAAAACGTCTTCCATAAATTTGGGACTATGCCTAGGGAGTAGGAGTACCGAAAAAGATGCGTTAGGACCAATTCAAATTCCGGAGCACACGTCCTCAACACGATTAAGGGGATGCCGTCAGGCCCACTCAACTTATGGATGTCCAGTGAAAGGAGTGCTTTGTGAACCAAGCACTGTATGAATCGCACCTCTGGCACGGAGTACTCAGACCGCGGCATGATCGGCGGCGTACTCCCCCCGTCATCGAGAGTGGAGTTGGAAACAAAGAAAGAGCCTAACAGATCGGCTTTCTTCTTTGCAGCATTGGCCAGCGAACCCTGTGCAGAGATGGAAGATATGGCTGACAGAAATTCCCCCGAACAGCCTTGGTGGTCCCCCGACCAGAATGCACGGTTTCCAGAAGAAAGGCGAAATAGTTTCCCGCCAATTCTGTCTATGTGCTCTGACTTTGCCCTGGAAATGACTCTTTTAAGGGACCTCGAGGCCGAATTATACTTCTTTTATAGAGCTCTGGTGTTTACATCCCGGAACGTTGATGTGTCGGTCCAGGTCCGGTAGCACTCCTGCTTATAACATGATGCTATTTCACAGGAGCGACTAAACCATGGCTGTGATATCTTATGATGGGCACCACAGAGGAATTAATAAAAAGTTCCATACCCTAAAGTATCACATCAGCGACAAAATCAGCAACAACGTTGGGATCGTTTAGCGAGAAGCAAACCCCCAAGGGTAAAATGCAAAGAAAGGCTGACCTGTAGTGTAGACAAACACGACGGCAGCCTGCAGAATACAACCGCGGTTTCAGCGTGAGTGGCACCACACTCCGGAGAAGACAATGGTCTGAGGAGCCTAAAGGGGTGTCGACGCAAATCTGATATCCGTCTAAATGAGAGGTCAGCAGAAGGTCCAACAGGGAAGGTTCATGACCTCCTCATCTGAAACCTGCGTAAGCGAAGTAACCAGTTGTATCAGACTATATGACCAGGCAAAATCATGAACACATCTCCCCGCGTGATCTGATGAACGTGAACCAAGCTATTCGGCGTGGTATCACGTGGTCGCCGGGGATCACGATCTCTGCGGAGGGGATCTGCTGTAGCAACGAATCTGTAGCTATATGGACGTGATCGAGAGTCGGTCTGTTTCGGCATTACCGCTATGGGACCTATAGAGGTACCCGTAGACTCGCGGGTGGTCGTCGCTATCTACGCGTAGCCAAATGATGGACAGGTACAAACCTTCACTACTACCGGGGCGTCAAGAACAGATGTCCTCTCTGACGTATACACAAACTCCAGCTTGAGGCACAAAGGAGTGTTCTAGTTTGTACCATGGGTAGGAGAGATACGAAGCATCAGCCGGAGAGGACACCTGCGTCTCGATCAGAAAGAGCAGAGCCAGTCGTGCCATTTCGAGATGGTAGTGGATGGCGTTTAGGTTAAAGTGAAGTCTCCTGATATTGCAGAAATTCATGGATAGCGTAGCAGGTGTCGCCTTGGTCTTGTTGCCCAGCTTGCTCCGTGCAGTTGTTGTCTTGAGCGGAATTTTGGTACCCTCCCTCCCAAGAATACGCGGGGCAGCCTGAGCTCTCACGCTCAGGAGTGGAGTTACTTGGTTGTGGATGCTCTGAGGGAAGCCCCGGGGATGCTGGTACACTCCTGAGGTAGTTCTTTACTTAATTCCGCTACCACGTTAAGGGGGGGGGGGAATTGTGCCCACGGCCATCTGCAAAAAATGCTGCTGCAGCGTGGTTCGTGGCATTGTAAAATGTCGACATTGTCGCCACTACATGGCTAACTTATTGCTTGTCTTACTATTTTATACGTGTGTATAATCATTCTTTTAAGTAACTATTTTATTATTATAGATAATATTTTAGTAATAGACGCAATTTATTGTTCAATTGCAGCTGCAAATAAGTTACTAGCATTATTTCCAACGCGTTGCGCTTGCCTTTTGATAACAAGTACTTTAAATACTCGAAAAATTTTTTGCTCAATTTACAGTTTACTCAATGTATGTACCTCTAAAGAAAACTGTTGCCAATACCGTAAATCGTAATCCAGACTAAGGAAACTACAACTATTCATTTGTGTTATGTTCATCTGTATACACGGTATAGTATTCATAAAAAATATTACAAAATATCGTTTGTGATCTCTTTTTTGTATCTCTGACTTTCATAGCAACGTTGTGGGGCATTTAATTTTAGTCTTCAGAGGTAATAACGCATCTTTTTTTGGAGTTTGTTGTAGGTGTTCACGGGCTACTCCTGCCATTAGGTGGACTGTTAGTTCTTTCGTCACTTTAATTTCGTAAAAAGTTCAAATTGCAAAAAGTTTACTCTCAAGATACGCTTACGGTATTTACGAGACACATCTATGATGATAGTAACTTGTCATGTAAAACGCTTATTCGGAAATAAGTCGAGCATATTTTATTCAAGCAATATTTATATAATTTTAAACAATCCTTATGTTTTCCGTATGTCTAGTAGTATTACAAGAAAATACAAATATAATATATTTCTATAAATAGTGTTAGAACCACGCGGCATACTTTGCTGTCACACGGGTGGCCTGGCTCGTACTGTGAACCTAGAAACATACACACAGACACTCACAGAATACCAGTGTAAAGTAAAAGGTTACTCTGCGTTTCGCTTGGTAAGTGCGGATGGCCAGACTACCAATCTCCCCCCCCCCTACCTCCCATGGTGGTGGAATCAAATGAACAACCACCATCAACATGGTGGTGGAATCAAATTAAAAACTACCCAAGAAGGTACTAGCACCGCTGATGGCGGAAAATCTCTTGCTGAGCGTTCACGAACAAGCTATCCTACTCTTCCCGAGTTTGGGTGCTCAGGCTGCCCCATGTATTCTGGGAGCAGGTGACATTCCGCTCGCAACTAAAACTGCTCGGGGCAAGCGGAGAAACAATACAAAAGCAACCCTAGCCACACTATCCGTGAATTTTTGTAACATCAGGTGAATTGATTCCAACCTTAACGCTATCCACTTCCATCTGGAGGTGGCGAAGCCAGCCCTGCTCTTTTAACCGAGACTCAGATATCCTCACCGGCTGATACTTCATATCTGTCCTACCCGGTGTACAAATAAGAATACTCCTTTGTGCCCCGGGCTGAAGTTTGCGTATACGTCAGAAAGGACATCTGTTTTCGACCCCTCGGCAGTCTTGAAGGAACGGACCTGTTATAGACAGCGACGACCATTCTCGCGTCTATGGGTGCCTCTATTTATCCCATAGTTGTAGCGCCGAAACGGATCGAATCATCTTCTACGTCCAAATGGCTACAAATTCCTTGCTACAGCAGATCCCATCCATAGAGATCGTGATCTTGGCTATTTTAACGCCCAACACGCCATACGGCTTCGTACGCGTTTAACCGATAATGTGGAAAAATCTGTTTATGACTTTGCCTTGGCATATGATCTTTCACAGCTGGTTTCTTCACGTACGAACGTTTTGAGAACGTAGTTCTCAAAATGTGAATGTGTTCTCACCCCTGAGAAGTAAGATGAAATACCACATTACCAGTGCTGAGTGTCCATACGGAACACCATTAGCATTAAGCTGTTATTTTACACTAGTGTTCTTCTAAAGCGCGTTTAGTGACCGAGCCGTTCTATTCAAGCTGCAGCCGTAAAACAGTAAAGCGTAATTTTACTATTTAGAAATATCTAGACTCTGACTCTACGAATTATTGTATCCTTTCTTAAAGTATATTGCAATAAAATCTGAAAATAAAAAATGAATAAAATCAACACTTATACGAATATATATTTTAAATAAATAGTGTGTAAAATATCAATAAATTATCCGTCAAAAATTTTCAATCTTCTACTATAACGTATCGACGTTCATTGAAAGCTTACAAACGCAATATCAATAAAATTCCGTTTTCACAGAAGTTCCTGTTACGAAGTTGCTAACGTTTGTAGCTTAACGCGCACTATCTCTAATTTTCAGGCTTCGTGACCCAAATACAATTATTGTAAATTCTATTAAATATCAGTTACTAATATAAAATTAAACAGTCTTAATGTAAATATTTCTTAGGTACTACTACCACCACAACAATCACAGCCTGTAAAAGCCTACAGCTGAACCTAGGATCCCCTAAGATTGCCTCACAAGGGAAAATATTTTCCATTGTTGTCGCGCTTGGCGGGCGGATTAGCAACTGAAGTTTCTTATTATATCGTTGTTAATAAAAAAGACACTGCTGTCCGTCTCCTGGTTTCTTTACCTCTGTCGCCTTCTACGGCATTAGAGATGATACGCGGTAGTGGATATTCTTACACCGCAGCTACACACTACTGAATGGTAATGAATCATCATCATCATCATTAAAGCCCTTCACAAGTCCACTGCTGAACATAGGCCTCCCCCAAGGTATGCCACAAAGCACGGTCCTGAGCCACCTGCATCCATCGACTTCCAATTTAACAGACCAATTTAATACAAGAATTAAATTGGTCTGTTAATACACATTACTTAAGTAATGTTAATAAAAGGTATTTCAAACAAAGTCACTTATTCACGTCTGTTTGTGTTTTCTATAAAAACTTTAAAACTAAACTCATGCGGTGAAAGACTTCGATGCGATTTTCACCATCATTTTGTTGAATTTTTTAATAAAGAATATTACGAAAATGGCGTATTGTAGTCACAAAACATAACCACATAAAAATGATTATAAATAATATTAACCTAAAACAAATCAGTACCTATTATATATTAAAAAATTTCTCATTACATAATTATTCGTGACGCTACTGGTTGCTAATTTTAAATACGGAAACGGATGGTCAGTTAAATGGTTAGGGTGACAAGGTTGCCCTTCGTTCCATAGAAAAAGTCACAAAATGGTTGGGCCATAGGGTTCCAGGTTAAATTCTAGAAAAAACGATACCGAGATTTGTATACGAGATTAACGCTAGGTGTTCTAGATTGAATCAAACGGTGGACCGTATTTGCGTAGTTAGTTATAATCAAACAAAGATAGCGGACGTGGCACGTGGCCGGTATTGAACGACACACTCTACTAGAACCTAATTTACTATATCGGCTGATAGTGGCAGGACCATGAGCTGCTGTGGGTGCACTTACTTGAGCGCTGATCTTCTGACTACCTTTGATCTCAGGCCTCGAGGCTGGTGACACTGCGTTACAACTGCGGTGGTGCGCGATGTCGAATTATTGGCACGAAGATTAATGCACTTGTGCTAGCGGTCACTCCTAATATTATCAGCTAATATAGTCAACTAAATGTGCGTTTTGACGCAAACAATTATATTATGGAATATTCGAAAATCGCATTAGCTATTTTTAACTAGATATAAGCCAGTGCTTCACGAAGCTATAAATGATGAGCCTGTTCTTGCCTCAAATACCAAGTAATTGTCATCAGACGGAAAGAAATACGCTTAGCAAATTAATCCTCTCCTTTGCTGTTTCCCATTGCGAAAGAAGAAGCAAACACAAACAACAAAGGGATTGACTAGTTGATCAGCAATTTGGCTGATTATTGGAAGGGAGGATAAAAATCTTAAAATTATTGTGCACACTCTACGAAATGCCATTTCAGACAAAGAAAAAAATAAGAGCAGTAAATAGTAATAAGTCTCAAGGGTCGGTACAAAATTAAAAATATATTTTAATGAACCAGCTTATGTTGGGTCAGTGGGCACTTAGTTTAGCCCTTAAAAAGCGTTCTTGCATTTTCATGGCGAGGGTGAGGGAGGGGGTTCAAATTCCTGTTTAAACTCGCAGCTTAGAACACGGAGTGGACTAATTGCTATATATGGATGAAAAGACAGATACTGACAAATCATTCCACTACTTTGATGTACGCATTATGAACAACGAAGCAAACCGGTACAAATGTATTGATTATCAACAACGACGGTGTGAAATCATGTGATCCGATGATGAATCGGATGAGAAGGTTGAATGTGCCTCATTAAAAAACAAGTTTGGATGTTTATGTGTTTGAATATTTGTTACTCAAGCACATAAATAAAGGCTAAAATTTTGCATACAAGAAGTTACTACTACTAAGTAACGTGAAGTGATTCACTTAAACAATTTAATAGAAAAATACAAATTAAAGTTCTTTTTTATGTTTCAGGTTTTTTCTGCATATAGTTGTAGATGCGCATATTTAACTAGTAGTAAAGGTATGTTATAAACTAAAACAAGGCATATTGCTTCATGGCAGCTTCTTTAACTTTCATGTGTGATTAAAATTATTATGACGAAAAAATTTTTAAAAACCAGAAGAAAGGAAAGCAAACCGTCAGTATTTAATTTCGCTGTCCAATAAACTATAAATTGATATCTTAAGACAAATCGTAACAATACGTAGTAGAGCCATGCTGCAGTAATATTAGTAGTATAGTTGTAGCACGAATGGGTCGGGTCGACCGGGGAAGGACCACGCTCTCACAGAATACCAGCGTGAAATAGTAACTTAATGCTGTTGTGTTTCGTACGGTGAGTGTAGAGAACCGGACCCTTTTTACTGATAACGCATCTGCATTTTGATTTGTAATCGAGGATAGATGTAGATGTCTATGACCATCTACATTTATCATCATAGAACTGTGCGCTAGTTTGTCAGCCTATCCTATAAAAAAATTGCTTTTGAATTCCGTATAAGAGTTTATCGAGTTATGAAATACCTAACTAGCGAGTAAGTTTATTTAATTTTTTAACTTTCTACTGATCATCATGTGTTTCAATTACTCTATTAATATATTTTAAAAATTATGTTATTTTTAAATACATCGACATACATCGACCTATCCTATGAATATCGTAAAATAGTTTCCGTTACAACCTGTCAAAGCCCACTGCTGAACATAAGCCTCTCCCATAGATGGCCTCATAGG
>DWHP01009850.1:0-10065 GCA_018247895.1 Parnassius honrathi | reverse complement strand
GCCCCAATGCGTGTTGGCGAACTTCACATGTCTTCGAAATATTTTTTTCTTTATTTCTCAGACATGCAGGTTTCCTCGCGATGTTTTCCTTCACCGCCGAGCACGTAAACTTAAAAAGCTCGGTAAACGCCGCAGTGGTTTGGCAAATGTATGCTGCTTCATTACCTTCAAAACTTACATGAAGTTTAGATCATTTTTCTGATGTTTTTTATTTTTAGGTTACACTACTAAAATTAAACATTTTTACTATCAACAAAAAAGAATGGTATGCATGTTATAAAACATTCATGAGACGGAAATAATGAGATAAAACTAAATAGATTAGATTGATCTTTACGATGGTGACTGAGTATTCTTAGCTTTTCCGCATCATAACCGTCTTTACCGTTACAACTTATCAAAATTCCGCTGCTGAACATCTCCCTCCAACATAGATCCAACGCTCCGCAGGCGTGTTGACAACCGCAGTTTTTTTAAATTGTCATAAAGTAGACACTTCCATTTCCTGGTTTCTGTCACCTCTACGATACCCACAGAACGATATGGAGTAGTGGATAATCTTTAACTACCATTACACGGTTCATAACTTACCACAACGGATGGAATACCGAACCACTAGTTTGGTAGGTTGTAGAACTCTTTTTTTCTACATATGAGTCCACTGTGTAGGTACCACTTCCCTTTTATTTATTTCTGACGCCAAATAGCAGTGTTTGCACTGCTGCGTATCGCTCTGAAATGTATGTAGAGGCAATATTATTACAGGTTGTGATATTAGACCTTAGATATAATAACGCTTATGTAGCCTTCCTTAACTTGTGGTTTTACAACTCATCAATGCAGTAAATTGTCAAATAATTGTCTATTATTGATAACTACATATTTGTATTCATTCATTTTTTAATTTCAACCCAAAATATTGGAAGAAATATATACCATAACAAGGCGAGTTATTCCATTGCTTTTATTCGAATTTCTGTCACTACAAAATAACAATGTTTCTTTTCATCGTTATTTTTGCGAATTATCCGTCTTTATTTGCAGGTCTGCTCTGTCTTACGTCACTTGAGATTCAATGATATCTTGTAATTGAATTTTTGTCAAGCGAATGAATCTTATAAGCCATAAATCTTCTCGGAATTTATGATTAAAATATTATAATTAATTTATATTTATGTAAAGAAAAAAATGAATTTTATATCAATATTAAGACTTTGATGAATTTTCTAAAAATTTGTAAAGAAATAAGACTGTACATATACGTCATAAGTCGTCTGTGGCAAGATATCCGCAGAACCAGAGAACCGATATAGCCTAAAGAATCGTTGTGTAAAAGTGGTCAGGCTATATAGTTCTAAAAACACGACAACTGATAGATAAATTCTCAGACCGTGGTATACGTTAAATAATTATGGGTAAACGTTGTGATTATATTATCTTTGATCGTATATATGCAAGACGGCTCAGTAAGGAAGTGCATGCGGGCGTACATGTTTGTGTGCGTGCATGCTCAACTTGTCGTTCATTATGAATGAGGTATAAAGTAAGTTCAAAAACTAAAATAAAATGCTTGCTAAATGCACATTAGCATATAGCAATCCTGGTTATCTTATCGTCCTAACCAGAATACAAAACAGACAATGATATTAATGAGATCGTTAATATTAAAGTTACATTTTTAGTTTTTAGTTACAATGTTAGTATATAAGTTAAGTGACTGATTTATGTACGACAGTCAGTCAGTCAGGAGTGGCATTAGAGTTGGATAGAACAGTGAGTAAGTTATGAATTTTGGGAAGAGTACTGAGAGTATTGAGAGAAGAGTTAGTCTGGGCGCCGGGAGCAGGAACCAGTGCGTGAAAAAGGAGTCGTTTAAGTGTTCTTGAGCTGGTAATAAATATGTGCATCCTACTCTGTGCTATATGGCAAGAGCGTGTTGAAAAAATATATGTAATATAGACATTAGCGATAATTTTTGAATTAGAAATATGTGTTTTATCTGTCAATAAATAACTACTTATAACTATAAATAAAATTTGAGTAAATCAATGTAAAATCTAACACACAATTCGTGGAATTACGGCCAGGTGCAACCATTGGGTACAACTCAGCTTTTTTTATAGATCGGTCGTATGACAGTGTTTTGAATTGTAATAAAATTAAAACGTGAATGAAATATGACGCGGTGTTACAAATGTCATTATATTTCGTTGTGTATATTATGGCCGAGAATTTAGAAGAATTGTATGAAAACTTATTAAAAATACGTAAATATCTAATAAAAAAGGCCAGAGCAGATACAAAGTGTCAGTTGCCTACAAAAATTACTAGAGGCTGAGATATTGTTAAAAGATAGCGAGCTATTATTTTCTACTTTAAGTCGTCAAGGAAAACAATTGGAGCTTAATTTAATTACGTGTACATACGAAAAAAATTGGTCTTTTATTACGAAATATCTCAATTGTGTATTTTACCTAGTTTTGAATTACCTACTTCTGAAATAACTTTAGAAATAATGGATTTTGATATTAAAACGGCGTGTGGGTTGATACCTATTTTAGATAATAAGGAAGATACTACGAAAATGTTGATTGTTGCTGTGGAAATGTGTGCAGATATGCTTAACGAGACAGGGAAAAATTTTGTAATTATATTTGTTTTAAGAGGGAGATTACCAGATAACGCTACGTTACGCGTTGCTGATAATTATGTGTCAGTAGTAGTATGATTAAATATTTTAGAGAAAAACTATTAACAAAAGTTTCCTACACAGCTATACATTAAAAATTCGGTCCTCGAATCAGGGATTATTTTTATTAAATTATATTAAAGATCAGTTGATGAATACTATTTCACAAGCTGAAAAAACGGTCATTAAAAAGTTTACAGATTGTCTTAATAGTGAAAAGCTTAACACAGTCATCGCAGCTTGCAACTTCTCCTTGCTCAAGGACGCAATCCAGGTGGCCAAGGATGAGTCCACACCATCGCCATCCAGTTCCGGGTCTGCTAAGGTGATGAAAATGATTAGAGGTCATCTTATCTTATAAAAGTGGCATCGGAAAGCCGAAATTATACGGCATTTTCGACTAGTACAGGACATTATCAATTAAAACGTCTACCAATGGGGCTCCAAACTTATTGTAGTGCATTTAGTAGAGTCACGTCAATTGCTATATCACGATTAACTTTCGATAAGTGATTTATTTATTTGGACGATTTAATAATTTTTGGAAGATCCTTAACTATTCACAACCAAAATCTAGTAGATGTTTCCAAAAGACTTAGAAAGGTAAATTTAAAATTGAATTCTACTAAGTGCGAATTTCTAAAGAAGGAAATTCTGTATCTTGGTCATTTAGTGTCTGCTAACGGTGTTTCACGTTATCTAGAAAAGACCCGAGTTTTGAGGCATTATCCTGTCCCGCAAAATGAAGACGAAGTTAGAAGATTTGTTGCATATTGCAACTACTATAAGAAATTCGTAAACTCTTTTGCAACAATTACTATGCCTTTGAATCGTTTACTCAAGAAAGACGCACTATTCCTTGGGACTTCGGTATCATAACACATTTAATTCTCTTAAAACTTCATCAATAATACTCCCAATGTTCAATGCCCCGATTTTTCGGAATCAAATGAATTCGTGTTGTTTCTTATTTATTTATTGAAGGTTTTCTAAAGATCCGAGTTTAAAGGATATATGAAAGTACTTTTGTAATAACGGGCTTACCTGGGTTCCCACAAGAAACAGTGTCATTAGCTCAGATTATTTCCAGACCTCTGACTTTCGAGTATTGGTAAACAATAGAAGACGACTGGCCGAGGGCACCAAACCAACTTTAATACCACACTGTATTTGTTCCGTACACTTTTTAATATCAGAAAGAAGGCCCACTAGCATATCTTACGATGCAATTAGTACCACTCTCACTATTCCTAATTCGTTAACATCTGCATTTGTTTTAATAGTTTACTGTAGGATAATTTAAGTCTGATCAAAATAAATAGATATATATTTATCAAATAGTAATTTATGCAATTTTGTTATTGATATTTAATAAGCTGTATAGAAAGAAGATAACAGCATAATAAATATCCTTTAACTGAACCTGGTAAACAAAACCAAATAGGATATATTTATCAATCAGTTTTGAGTGATAACACTTTTGTCAATCTTGACCTGACCGGCCGAAAATCGCTTCTTAGTAGGCAGCCACGGCTTCTGCGTCGCTTGAAAAACACTTGCCTTCTATTTTTTCTTTGACTCTTAGGAACAAAAAGAAATCACAAGGAGCTAAGTCAGGGTTGTTGGGTCGGTGACTTAGAATTTCAACACCAGATTCTTCAATAAATGCTTTTATTCTAAGGGAGGTATTTGAAGAGCCGTTTTCATGATTCTCCGAAGCCCGGTCTTTGGTTGTCTTTCCCGCACAGCTTGAAAAGCTTTGGGTAATGCAACTTTAGTATACCGTTCAGAGTTGACTGACCTACAATTTTCAGCACTGACGTCGACAAATGTTCGCTCCGCAAAAAAAAAAACCGATTTTTTCCGATGTTGCGAGGTCTTTGCAGTTTTGTTAGTAACTGTCCTTCCGAGTAGACCCATACCGATGATTGCCTTTTATTTTCTGGATCATACTGATGAACTAGTGGCCAATGCCTTCCCCTTGGACTCTACTGCCTCCGCCCATCTATGAATAAAGTAGACCAGAAGATGACCAGCTGGAAATTCCTTTAGACAGCCTTGGGGAGAGACGAATGCCTCGTGCATTCGTCTCTCCCGAAAGAAGATGAACTAGCTTCTCGCCAATTCTGCCAATGTGCTCAGACCTTGCCTTAGCAATGACTCTTTTGAAGGACCTGGAGGCGGAAGTATACTTCTTTTTAAGAGTGCTGATTTTTACATCCCAAGACGTTGATGCGTCAGCCCAGGCCCGGTAACACTCTTGCTTATAGCTTGATGCTATTTTACAGGAGCGACCAAAAGATGACTGGGATCTGCCTCCGATGGGCACCACAGAGGACGGAATAAAAAGTTCCATACCCTGAAGTACACATTAGCGACAGAATCAACAACAACGCTAGGATCGTCCGGCAAAAAGCAAACACACCCCCAAGGGTATGATGCAAAAAAAAGAACGTATCCCGTCCCAATCAGCTGACCTATAGTTCCAAACACGGCAGCTGCCTGCAAAATGCAACCGCAACGTTAATGTGACTGGCACCACACTCCGGACAAGACAATGTTCGGACGAGCTTAATGGGGCGTTGATGGAAACCTGACATCGGTCCTGATGAGAGGTCAGCGGAAGGTCCAACAGAGAAGGTGTGTGATCTTCCACATCTGGAATCTGCGTAGGCGCAGTAACCAGTTGTGTCAGACTATATGCCAAACAAAGTCATAAACAGATCTCCCCACATGATCGGTTAAACGCTCGGTTCAAGCCATTCGGCGTGGTGGGCATTAAAATCATCAAGGATTACGATCTCTGTGGATGAAGATCTGCTGTAGCACGGAATCTGTAGCCGTCACCAGGGGTGCTGGTACCCTCCTGGTATAGTTCATCACTAAATTCCGCTACCATGTTATAGGAGGGAGACTGGTCCTCCGGCCACCTGTACTCACCAAGCGAAACGCAGAGGTAAATCTCCACTTCACGCGTTTATTCTGTGAGGTCGTAGTATCACGTCGGTTTGAGCCGGCCCCTCCTTGAGACAGCAAAAGCTGTCGCGTGGCTCTGTACTGAAATCAATAACTTAAGTTTTGATTACATTTTGATGTAATTATTCTAGTCTGTTTTTGTCCAGTATAGGTTTATTTTCAAATAAAATTAATTTCAAAATGGTGCCTGTGGATTTAAAAACTATTTTAGTGTTACCGTTACATAGATTTCTTCTCCCGCTTCAGATGCAATTTCTTATAGACATTTCCTATGACACAAATCGAAGTACGTAGGACCCTCAATAAATTTTGGGATATAAAAAGTATTCAAAATATTCTTCATAATGCTCTATACGAAGTTCCATTCGCCTAAACCAAATCTGAAAACACTTTTGCCAGTCTTGATCTGACCGGCCGAAAATCGCTTCTTCGTAGGCAGCCACTGCTTCTTCGGCGCTTGAAAAAATTTTATTTTTTCTTTGACTCTTGAAAACAAAAAAAGGAGCAGGAGGAACAAGGAGCTAAGTCGGGGCTGTTGGGTCGGTAACTTAGAGTTACAACACCAGATTCTTCTATAAATGCTTTTATTCTAAGGGAGGTATGTGAAGATGCGTTATCGTGATGCAGCATGATTTCCCGAAGCCCAGTCTTTGGTCTTCTTTCCCGCACAGTTTGAAAAGCTTCGGGTAATGCAACTTAAGTATACGTTTCATAGTTAACTGACCTACAATTTCCCAACATTGACGTCGACAAATGTCCGCTCCGCAAAAAAAAAAAACTAGCCACCATTTTTTTGCCGATGTTGCGAGGTCTTTACAATTTTGTTGGTAACTGTCCTTCTGAGTATACCAGACCCATACCAATGATTGCCTTTTATTTTCTAGATCGTATTGATAGTTCCATATCTCGTTACCAGTAACGATTTCCGAAACACACCTAGATGCCCCATTTCAAAACGTTAACGCATTTCATGGCACCAATCCACACGAGTCTGTTTTTCGTTTTCGTAGAACAAACAAGGGATCCATCGACAAAAAAATTTCCACACTCCAAGATGTTGATGTAGGATAGTATGAATGCTCCCCGAACTAATGCCTACAACCTTTTCGATGTTCGTATATGTGATTCGTGGGTCTTCTCGGACTAACATTTCCATAGTCCATACATTTTCTGCCGTTACTGCTGTTTGCTGAGCTCCAGTTCTTTGATCATCTTTAAGGTTAATTTTATCCCTTTTGAATACAGTAAACCATCTAAAAATTTGCGCGCGTGATAAAGCTGAGTCCTCTTACACTGATTGTAATCGTTATAGACTTAATTGTTCGGTTAAACCAAATTTAAAATCATAATAGATCATAGTACACGAATGTTCACGGTTAAGATCCATCGTTTTAAATGAAAAGCGCAGGAAGCGTTGCAGGAAAATTAATTGAACTTTTTTTATTATTGAGCAATTGACTTATGGAGTTCTATTTTTAAGTGAATTTGATTTTTGGAAACATATAACACGAGTGAGTTCCATTTTTAAATTTCGTGCATCTCAAAACTTATTGAGTAACCTACGTAAGAAAAAAACTTAATTCATCGCAACAAAACAATACATGTATATTGTAACACATAAAATATATGGGAAATTTACATAAAATAAATAAATAATGAGATTGCAGTAATAAAAAGGCCTCCGTATCAGTCTTATTTCATCACATATATATCACAGTATTCTTGCCACGCTATTATTCTTTTGAGACCACTATCGAAGTATCAATTGTATACTCTTCGTGATGTAAACATTGCAAAGCTCATTTTCATATTCACGCAAATTCTCTATATATAAAGATCACAGTGTAAGAATATCCACAAACCCGTATCGTTTCGTGGGTTTTCAGAGTAAAATTATACGGTGATTTGCAGCAATATCTTTCTGATAACAACGCAAAATAATAAAAAATCGATGTCAATTAAGGCAACCACGGCAAATATCCACTTTATGAGGCAATCGATTGGGGAGGCTTATGATTAGCTGTGCACTTTTAGTAGGCTGTAATGATCCATTCATTGCGGAATAAATTAATACATGTGTAATAAAACATACATTCTCGACTGTAGTGCATCATCGTTGTTATCATTGTCACTCACAAGTCTACTGCTGAACTCGGGTGTAATATACTTCCACAAAGTACGACAAAAACGTAAAAGAAAACATAAGTGATATTAAATAATTCAATATTTTGATTTTTTGGCCTAGTTATATATTTTATTTCAGTTCCTTTCATAGAAGAGACATTGTAAATATTGTATCAAAAATCTAAATAACTACTGTACAAGATTTTAATTGTTTACTTTAGCTTCTGTGTATTGTCTCAAGCTGAAGTGTACAGTAACAATAAATTTCTTCACTCACTTCACATTCCAACTGTCAACACTGAAAGCTAGTTACGGTAGATCCGATGGTACAACAGTCTTTGGAAAAGTCGGATTACTTGTTAAAATGACAAGTGAAGGAAAATGTTTATGTATTGTTTGTAACAAAAATTAAATACCCCGAACATAATAAATAGTACTTCATAAGCATTTGAACGGATCACGTTCTTTAAATACTTTACATGTTAAAGTGATATTATTTCATGGTTACGAAATATGGTTATAAAATATGAGATTATATACCTATGGTAGGATTTTTGTAAAATCGGATGACAATGGAATTTCTATTTATCCTAATAGCAAGCAGATCTAAGATTATCATAGAAAACATGGATTTGTTTAGGTTTCTTTGTCATATTCTGTCTTTTGTTATATATAATATAATTTCATAACTACTATGCTATTAGTTTAACAAGTCAAAATAAAATTAATAGCATCAGGCGTTACTATGCAGACATCCGTTTTTTAAAATTTTAAAAATCTCAAAAATATCTTTGCCAGTTTTGTGTTCTGGTTAGGACGATAAGATAAGCAGGATTGCTACATGCTAATGTGCACTTAAAAGGTATTTCAGTTTAGTTTCTGGACGCACACAATCACGTAAGCCCGCATGCACTTTCTTAGTGAACCGCTTTACACACCTACGATCATAGAGAATATAATCACTTCGTTTACCACCGGTACTGGTCCAGTCTGATGATTTATCTGTCAGTTGTCGTGTTTTTCGAACTATATAGCCTGCCTACTTTAACTTCAAGATTCGTTGAGCTATGTCGGTTCTCTCTTCTATGGATATCTTGCCACCTACGACTTAGGACGTATAGGTATAAGCTTATTTCTTTATAAAAATATAAATTACCTAAAATATTTTTATTATTAATGCCGAGAGGGTTTATGGCTTATAAGATTTATTCGCTTGACAACAATTCAATTTCAAGACATCATTAAAGCTCCAGTGACGATTATCCGCAGACAGAGCAGACCTGCAAATAAAGACGGATTTCTCGCAAAAGCAACGATGAAAGGACACATTGTTATTTTGTAGCGATAAAGGTTCGAATAAAAACATTGGAGTACCACACCTTTTTATAGCATATATTTCTTCCAATATTTTTGCTTGAAAAAAAAAGTTAATACAAAATTATATTTACTAATAATAGATACATACTGCATCGATGAGTTGTCAAACCACACATTTGATAGGCTGTAACGAATAATGAATGTTGTATTATGTAATGAATGAATATTCAATGTGCAATGTTCACGATAAAAGCAAATACACAGATAGATAGTCACGCTGGTATATTTTTGAACGTTGATACTCGTTGACTGAATAAGGGTCGATCCCCATTTGCCGTTCACAGTTTGTTCTCGGTTCGATCACGGTCTGATTTATTACAATGGAATGGGATTCGACCGAAAATTGACTGTTATGGATAGTATGAATTCACACACATTGTTTTACTTGATAATTTTTCGTCAGACCGAGAACGAACTGTGAACGGCATTATAATGAGGGTCGGCCCTAATGGTGGTATAAGTCGTGCATAAATTTTCAGTGTCATATTCTCACATCAGTATTTTTTTGATTTCTTTTCATGATTAGTTTGTTATATCTTCAAATTTTTAATATTTAATAACTAAGTAATTAGGAGACGTGCTTGTTACAATGGCTTTGACGTTTAATTAAATATTCTATGTCAAATACTCCTTAAAGGAGAAAAATGTGAGACCGTTAAAATAATGGTTAATTTATCCATTATAGCCTACAAAAGTTCACTGTTGTGCATAGGTCTTCCCTAGATTGTCTTTTAATGGGTATATCGACACTTGCGCCCTCCTTTCTGCCAAGGAGGATCGCGTCCGTTTACGGCTTAAAGATCTCTTATCAGATCGGTAAGGCAATCCCAAAAGGTGGAGTTTAGTGGGTAAAAGTCTCCACATAACCACGCAGCCGGCTGCGTGGTATGCTATGAGCA
>DWHP01009849.1:0-10065 GCA_018247895.1 Parnassius honrathi | reverse complement strand
ACGCTATTTTCTCTTCAATTTTACGTCTGAATGGAACAAACTATATCTTTTTTAAAGGTCACTTTACAGTCATGAAAACCACACTAATATATTTAGCACTTTGCAACGTTTTACTATAAATTTATTGAAAAACACGGATAATAATGACAAACGTTGTTTCTCAGCGGTTGTTGCAACCAATACAATTCTCTCTTTCTTAGGCACTACTTGTAATAAATTTTGATGACCGTTTTCAAGAAATTATAAATAATTTTGGTCAGTTACATTCCCTGGTAATTCCAATATGCTTATTATCTATCCGCATTATTCTGTTTTATTCTGTCTTCAGGCAAAACATGAGGGTTCTCTAGTTGCCAGCTACGGAGATTATGTAAATTTATATAGCCAACTCTTTTAAATGTCGATGCATCACTATTTAGAATCTTATTGAAAAACTCCGGGTCATCTTCCATTTTTTATTTAGCAATGCAAATTTGTCGGTAAAAACACAATCTTGCATTGTAATCTCTTGGCTGAAGTTCTGCACGCGCGTAACATAATACGGGTGAAATTCGTTTTTTTTAAAATATCATGCACTGTGGATTTCCCTATTCACGTGCGTCGAGCACTGTTCCCGTAGAAGTTAGAGGATTTTGCGCAATTTCGCCAAGCACCACGACTTTTACATCAGCACGAGCGATTTTTTCAGGGCTAGTACCACCAATACCACTACCAGGCATTCCTCCTTCTGAGTAACAACTGTGGAATCTTATATTTATGCGGTAATCTGGATGGCGCGTATTAGGGTTTCTCTCCCCAAAAGAGCTGCAGCTGCATTTAAATTGCCTTTCCATTCCCCAAAAATAAAATGCATGTTTGCGTAGTCTCGTGGCGTATACTCGTGAACAAGTGGCATTTTGTCCACAATCTAAACAATCCAGTTACAAACCAGTTCATTGTAAATATCACCACGCAAACCAAGTGCAAATCAGTAAACGTAACGATTAGTCCACTAAAATAGACAGGTTGTGGTTTTAATACTGATTGATAGTAAATAGCAAGAATTGGAAACGGAAACGAAATAAACACATGCGAAATCTAGCAAGTAGAGTGACTAACCGCATTCCTGCTCCCTGCTTACCTAGACTCCCTACCGGATTTTTTTAATTTCTTCATTTCACTCGGTCCATACATATACTGTTTGTCTAACATGAACTAAAAACTGGTGGTGCGAGGTGTATGCAGGTAGCCAATATGACGGTCACACCACATATTACAAATCCATAAGCCCATAACAGGCTAACTAATTTGTATTTGTTAAAAAAAATTTATCCGAACTTTAGGCGCAAACAGGATTTAAATAGGCTTTGTCTAATTATTTCTATTTAATATTGATTTTAACATTTTTATTTAAACCCAAATGGTCGGTCAAATTAGTTCTAATAGTGCAAACTTTTTTGTTTAACCAAATTTTACTCTTTTTTAACAGAAACGGCAACAATTCATTATTTACATTAGGTACAATGATAAGTAATATTATTTTGAAATAGGCTTTAAAATTCAATACTTTGTGATCATGGTAGTCGAGAATGTAAAATACGTTAACAAAAAATTTCGGTATTATAAAAAAATTATATCTCTGGTTTTAGTTTGTATTTTCTTCTGATTGGCGATTAGTTCTACCAAGTTCTATTTCAAGGTTCTCCATTAATTACCGGACACCAGATATATTAAAGGATAAGCCACAATCGTGAGATTATCTTTCTTGAAATTAGTAATTCTTTTGAAGAAATAAATTAGAAATGAAAATGCAGGTTTCATTCCAAAGTTCTTTTTAATTTCATAGAACACTGCAAGATAGTTCGAATTCATTTCATTTTAAACTGTGTGAAATAATTTGTTCGCTTCACAGATCAGAGCAATTAATTCGAAATTCCGCTCATTTCTACTTTATCTTAATAACGTAATGGATTTTGAAATGCAATGAAAAGAATTTTTCTCATTATAAATTCAGTTTTGGTTCCATATATTTTTAAATGTTTATTACATTTGAAAAAAGTGTTTAACGTAAAACACTTAAGAACAAAAAGGTTCAAAAACATCCCTTTTGTCACTTTTGAGAATAAAAATAAAAATAAAAGTATTAAACAGGAGAAGAAATAAATTGATCTTAACATTTTTATCTACATCGGATATCTGGAGAGATAATTTTGAGATAATTTTATATATTTTAAGAAAAAGATACTAATATCATCCTCTACATAACATCTTATCCAACATTGTTACTGTTCCAATACATACCGTAATTGTTAGAGCCTATCAAAAGTCCACTACTCAATAGGCCTCTCCTATTGTTGATCAAATAGGGGATATATTTGTCGTAGTTGCAGCGCCAGGAAGACGGATTGGCAAACGCGGTTTTCGAAGTGACTCGATGAAACGACTATAATAAGAAACAAACATTTACCGGGTGGAGCAATAGAAAGTTCATATTGCATCATCTTTTTTACGGAGTAGAAAGCGCGAGGGCGGAGGAATATACTACCGTTGAGTAGACGCGCTCAAGGAGTTTTAGTCACAATGAGTCACTTCAACGAGATGCGTCGCGGATTCTGCGTGCGTGCATTTTACGAGAACTGTCGTTCATACATTGTTACTAGGTGACTATGTTGTTCTGAATATGAACTACGGCGAATTAGTGAAGCTCCGAGTACTAATTTTATTAAAATATGGGTAAAGCGTTTTGAAGAGACTGGTTCAACGTTTAAACCACAAGCAAAAGGTCGTCCTAGAACATCTAGGACCGAAGACAATATTGAGAGAGCTATGCAATCTGTATGAGAAGATCCATGATTGTCTACTCGCAAGAGATCGTCTGTCTTACACTTATCACGAAGAAGGTTGCAACAAATTTTAAATTTGGGTCTTAAACTGCATCCATACAAGCTGCAATTAACACAAGAATTGAAAGAATGTGATTTCAGAGAAAGGCTCGCATTTGCTAATGAAACGCTTAATCGATTTTCCAATTTTGACAATATCCTTTTCTCTGATGATGATGAGCCCGCCTGTCCTTGAAAATTGTAGAATTTATAGCGGCGCTGACGTTGATGAGTAGTGACTGCGAAGTTAGCTGTTTATGAGTACAAGTAGCTGAAGTTAGATGAATAATGTACAAATTTTCTCCGCGGCATTGGTGAGAAAATTTTCATGCTCCGTAATTTTGTAATATTTGACAAAAGGAAACATAAAAAAATGGAGAAATATTTTATAGTGCGTGGATGTACAAGTGGTTTACCATCTGATCAGAAAAATAGACTGAAAATTACTTTTATTGACGGACTTTGCGATCGCAGCGCTTCACTTATGGTATCCATATTTCTGGGACATTATTTTCTACGGCGATCGTTCTCCTGTTCTCCTTCATGGGATAAAGCTAGCTGACTTTATAAAAAAGAGGTTTTTAATTTTCAACTGTATGTTTTTTTTTGTATGATGCAATACGAAATCTACGTCAAAAATTGTAAATCGATTTTGATGATTTTTAAATAGAAGTGGTTCCATATACGTTCGGAGATAATTCCACCACTAAGGGAGCATAAAAAGGGGCCGGACAATTTAACTATTTAGACTACATTGAGCTCAGAATGTGACATTATTTTATTTCTTTTAATCTTTGAAGTCGGCTTTTAGTTTTACCTAAAAGTAGATTTTGTCAAACAAAGTCACTCGACGACGATGAGTTACTGCATCCTAGAATGTATCCTTACGCTTTCTTCCTTATCTTCCTCCTTCCGCTTTTCTTCCTCCTCCTTCCTCCCCCAACTTCTTCCTCATCTCCCCGCCTCCTAGTCCTTCTTTATCTTTAAACAGTACTAGGCTTTCATCATCTTTCGACAGTATCAAGCTTTTTCTTTAGTGGTCTCTCGAACAAATCGAGGCGATAGATTCTCTGACGCCGTAAACAAACAGCGAATATTTTATAAACCGGTACCGGTACAGCCTATTAAAGTCCACTGCTGAACATAGGCCTCCATCGTAAATTGTCCCATTGGGGGATATTTGCCATACTTGCCACGCTTGGCAAGCGGGTTGGCAACCGCAGTTTTTTTAGTTATAGTCGTTATTAGAAAGACACTGCTGCCCATCTCCTCATTTGTTTCACTCTGGCGCCTCTTACGACACCTACGGGATGATATGGGCTAGTGGATGTTCTTGAACCGCCACTGGTCACTGAATATTTCATAAAATATATATACATTATTTTTCAGCAATATCAAATCTCCATTTGCAACAGTTACTAAAGTCCGGTATAATCGAGCCGAATCCGGACGCAGAGGAGTTGAACCGGTTCTCTGATATCGACGAATTTACGTCGGCCATCTTGTTGTCCGGTTCCAACTCTCTCTTGAAAACGAGAAAACACGTACGCACTAAAGGAAAGCTGATGAGTGTCGTTGAAATTTTTACCAGGTAAGTAAAGTCCACGTGTCTAGGTCAGTGCTTCTTTTGACGTGAATACGTTTTTAAATTTGCTTCCATAGTAGGAGGTAATTAGGGATATGGAAAACTAATAATAACAAAACCGGGAGGTTTAAGTTGGTGTTGCAGCTAGGTATCTATCATCTACATCCAAAATTTAATTACACCACTCGATATTTAAAGAATCAGGGGAGCAGGAGGAGCGCCGCCATTTTGAGGTCGTTTCCTTACGTACACGCATTCGCGTAAAACACTCACGGTCCTCGACACAGCCACACGCCGATTTTTTTTACCTTTATTATTGGCGAAAGAGCACAGTTGGCGAAGCTAGAAATTCAAAAATATTTCCAAAGACGTGTGAATTCTAGCCAACACAAATTTGGGCAGCGCGTTAGATACTTTCTCACCCTAAAACTGCTCTTAGAAATGGGAGGATAGACTGTAACGATATTCGACTGCATTTTGTTTTGTATGTATGCTGCGCGATAATGTCGTCAATAGGAAACCAAATGTGATGATTTTTTTGTTTAATAGGTATTACTTCCGGGGAGAGGGAAAAATTCAACTGCCGAGGGTAGTAAAATAGGGGTCAAGTTTTTAAAATAAGAATTAAGACGACATTGAGATTGTGATATTCCTTGGGTCCACTCAAAAGGGTCAAAAAATCTTTTATTAAAAAAATATATAACGTGACTTACAAAAACTATAAATAATAAAATAATTTCACATTCTGAAGTTAGGACTTTACTACTATTACGATCTTGGGGTTCGAGACAATTAAAAACCGCCGAGTAAATTACCAAAATTTGACATTTTAATTACAGAACACTATGTACAACTTAAAACAACACTAATAATAAAACACAATTGTACTACTGATCATTTTAGTTCGCAGTTGTATCGCTTCGAAGTATTCGCTTGCATTGCCAATTCAATACTGACCCGTGTCTTGGTTTATACTGGCCTTATATAGGGCCTCAGACAGTTCCAGAACCTTCTGCTGTAGAAACATCTAGATTGTTCGAATGCATACCGGTCCCGACTGACTAGGTGTCGATAGTTCTAGAAAATTCTTCCATAGAAATTTCTAGAAGGATCTTGACTCTCCTAGATCTGCTACTCGATACTAGAAGGTGCTAGTGGCGCGCAACAGTACATTATATCTTAACACCGAGTTGTAGTTGGTTGATTTAGTACGTAATAGTAGCCAAATGCGTAACGACATTTAAGCCTCAGTTTAGACTTAGCACAACTATACATTACACTGATAGTGACTATTGATGACTTAAGTATGCTTTTTTATTAAAAATGGGCTCAGTCTTGACCTCCAACTGGCCCTAGGGCAAAGATGAGATTTACGACGATGGTGTGAGTTTGCACAGTAGAAGACTGTTAAAACGCACCTTGAAGAGGGTCAGGTAATAGGCACTCGGAAAAGCAGACGCCGGCAGGGCATTCCACTTCTAAGCTGTGCGTATTGTAAAAGATTATTATAAATAATAAGCGCTTAGTGAGAATATTCGGAATGTCAACCAAGTTTGGATCGTAGCCGTCAGTGCAGTACGTCTGGTACTCCGATAGGAAAATGGAGATGGCGGTATGAGCTTATGAATCTTCCTTCCACAAAATCATTTTTATGAAAGTGAGGGACCAAGCATGTTCGGTTCGACGGTAATGGCATCCATTGATGACGCTTGGCAAGAGTTAGCTTAAATACTTACTACTAAAAAGACTGATCAATAAAAAAATCTGATTATACAAAATTTAGACTAACCTTTTACATTATTTCAACTCAATTTTCATTCTTGTTATCGATTATCGAGCTAGCGAGTTAAAGATATAAGAAATATATATTTGTTGTTTCGAAAGCAGCAGTACCTAGTACAGAATATATTATTCGTTCTTATAGATATATTTTGCGCGTGTCTAAAACACCGTTGGTCTTATTCCAAAAATATTTTAATACAGGTTTAAACCGGTACTAAAAGATCCAGGTTTGTTACAGTATTAACGTTAATACCAGAAACAAAACGTGTGCTTATTACAAAACGCTAACTATCCGAGTGCCCATTGGGACCAAAGTTAGTACTGGTTTAAATAACGTCCACAGATAAAAAACAAAAAATGGTACTGTTTCATTCGTTCATACGGATTTTATGCGAAGCAACGTTCTGTTACTATAAATATTAATGTTATTACCAAGTTTGATATGCTTGAATTATTATTTAACGCTACAAATATATATCATACATATTTATTTGTTAATGTTGAAATCTGTTGAACAAGCACAACTTATATTTAAGACGCGTTTTTTTATTGTCAAAGTTGTTTTCATTTTAACAACTCAATCGTGAAAAGGAGTGAATTACATCTTTGGTACCGTGAGCGTGTAATTCGAGACGATTAAAATTGTTTATGTTGCGTCCATATCAATGTTCTTGGTATTTTAATTCATTGTTCTATTTTAAGTTTTGTTCGGGAGATTGTGTGTGTGTGGTTAAATGGTAGCCTACCTATATAAAAATGAAATAAAAAAACGGGGTGAAAATTGAAGTTCTAAAGAAAAAGTTAGTGGAACATTGAAATTTATATTATTAGTAACAACTGTTACTAATAAAACAAATGTTCTATATTAATGAATGTTCTTATTAATATAGGAAATATTGCGTACAGTTATTGATTAATCAGCACATATTATAGAGGATAAGTCGATGAAAGCGTCAGTAAATTTGCCGAAAATAAAAAAGTAAGTACTTAATGATTTTTATGTGTAGAAGATAGATATTTATATCTTACAAATTCATCAAGACAATCACGTTAACATCCATTTTTAACGATTTTAAAAACACGAAATGAAAACAATGCTAACCTCAATTAAGGTTGTACCCAAATTGACGACTTTAGTACCACAGATAATCCTTGAACTAGAGATAGTCTTTGTTTTGTAATAACGTTTTATTTAGTTCATGCCTTAAACTTAGTACTAACCCCATTACTATATTTAGTCCGTGTTTTGGAATAAGACTGCGTGTGTCACACACGTTCGAGTAAACTTGGGCAAACGCATATTCGCAAAAGTTTGCGCTATTTTAATACTTCAAAAAGTGTAGAATCTGCGCAATATTCTTCCCACACATCACTGTATACTTGCGCTTTTGTATCCGTACTTGTGGAGCTACCGTAAAGTAAATTGCTTACTTTATATAAATGTGTGTACTTTCGTACAGTTCCGGCGACAGAGCGCACATAGGCAGCGAAAGCGTGAACTACGCGATAAACAAGCGCAAACTCGGTACTCAACTTGTAACCTACTTCGGCGGATATCATTCCACCGAGAGGCGGGCGCTTGTTGTGTACAAAACGTCTGTTATATCGCCGCACACCGCTTTGCTGTTTTGTATGGGAAACGTAGAGAAGCAGGTAAGGTAGTATCTGAGGTGTGACAGAAACAGAAATTTTGTAACGCATTTTTGCATGAACTACACATATACAACCACGCACACAACTTATTATGATAATTATTGTTATCGTTCTTATTCGTATTTGTTAGTTCTATAATGATTAACGATTAAAAAAAAATGTACGACAGAAATAGTAAAATACAAAGACGTATATGTATACTACTAGACACGCAATTCAGAACAAAAACTGAATGGATAGTGCGGGCGGGTAGCTAGGTGGCACGGTAAATATGCCACGCAGTTGTATTTTTATTTACGACAGTAACTGTTTTTAGGGAATTACGAAATAAACTTACATACTTATCTGAAATAAACCTCAAATCACGTCAAAGGGTGCACCTAAATAATGACAGCGTTTTCTCATTCACACTAAAGAAACCCAGTGATAAATTGTCAAATCCCTTACCTGGAGGTCTTCTGCATGCTTCACATATTTAACCCAATTTTCCCTAGTATAGTTTTCTATTGCTTTATGCAAAAGAACTTCAACATCGGCTATTTCATAATTAATTTTAAAATTAATTTCTGGTTTTGCGTTGCATTTTCTGCTTTTACCTGAGCCCATATGATCTCAATAGTATATAATCGTATTGACATAATTATATGGTGTATCACTTCTTGACCATGTTCATTTGCCAACTGATCTATTAATAATATTTTTTAGGCCTACTCTCTTTAACTTTTCGTAACAGTGCTTCTTTAATTTCATTATTTGTAAATGTGAAATAGAAATAAAAAAAATGTACAGAGATCAATTTTTGCTTTGCAAGAGCTTTGTCCGCCGCGATAAAGCGGACTCGGGTAGCGCTTGGCGCGCAGTGATGGCACATTCCTATTGTCATTGACATTTATGGCCCGACGACTCAGTTTGTAACGCGGGCACTATAGTAACATAGTGCCCGTCTAGTAACATGCATAGAAGTCTTTTTAGTATTATTTTTGTATATGATTCTTGTATTGTAATATAATGATTAAAGATAAATAATGTACAACAAAAATAGTAAAATACAATGGGATGTTAGCATATTATTTAAAAACTTATTGTACCTATATTTAAACAAATAAACAAATTTTTCTTACATCAGGCCATTAAAATCAACTGTTCCTTCGTTTTATTATTTTTTTTAATTACAGGAAACAGACAGTAACGACGATGCGGTCATGTTAAGTTTACCGAAACATAAACTTAGTGTTCATGTTCCATCAAGGTAAGTTTTACTAAAGAATACCATTTAAACTGACTCAATTGTATTGAATAATTATGGGGTTGATTAAATGCTAATTAGGATGAAAAATAAACACAGCAAAGTATACAATCAAGTCGTAAAATATAGTTAAGCTTCTTTGAAAAGGTCCCTAATATTCACAGATGTCGTACCTAGGTTGGTTGCTCGTAGTCTCTTCTATGGATTCCCTGATCGCCGGCGCACGATTTTATCTATCTATATAAAACACACAAAATCTATGTCCGTTCTAAACCTTGAAACCATCCAACCGCTATGCCCCAAACCGGTTGCATTACAAATGTAATAATGCGAAGATGGTTTTATACCACTAAAACAATGCATTAGGCACTATATAAAAAAGTTAATAAACAAAATTCCCTTTTGTTTTCGACAAATAAACAACAATTTATTTCTTTTTGAGCATAGTAGCACGTACAATATCATAAGTTTTATTTTTTTAAACACACACTGGGATTTTCTTCTGTAGTGGCAGTTTACAATCATAAATTGCACAAGGACGAACATCCAGACCCGAAACAATTATTTGTAAGAAAATGTTTTAACACACAAATGCTTGTTTCGTACGAGATCACTCAATTGCTAAGCCACTGCGCCATTGAGCCGTCAATTATTCAAACATTCCTTGCAATGGTAAAGTACGCGTTTAACAATATCTAAAGGATAATATTCTTATTGTTCATAGACATAATGTTGCTTCTGGCTTTCATCAATAAATTTTTGTATTATCTTTACGCCTACTGATTTTATTAAATTGACAGAGGACATTGACCTTCATCTTCGGGAACATTCTAGTGCAAAAACGTGATGCAACTGACTGTCGTAACAATATGTTTACCTTAATTCCGTTTTTCACCATCTGTTCACTTTGAGATTATTTTTATTATATAATATATATA
>DWHP01009848.1:0-10065 GCA_018247895.1 Parnassius honrathi | reverse complement strand
GGGTAGACTGATGCCCCCGTGTTATTTTGCGTTTATTTACATTTAAATATTATAATTTTGTTATAAATTTTCATAAGGGTCCACAGCATCCACTTACCGTCAGGTGAATTGTGTGCTCGTTTCTCACCTTTATTCTATGAAAAGGCTACTCGATGTTCGTTAGTTAACTGTCGTTCTTTGCCAGGTTAGTCGTGTTGTCAGTTAAATTCGGGCTTTTAGGCCGAAGATTACTATTGAGAGCATTATTAATGACAAAACACCAACTTTATTCCATGTTGTTGAAATATTTTTTCTAAATACAAACTTAAAGTTTCTATTGTAATATGTACTGCCTAATCATCCAATGCATCCGTGTGTAATATCTATCCGGATATTGGAGGACAGGGGAATGCCTTTGTGCTAGAGTGTACAATTACGACACTGTATAGTTCCTATGCAGTGAACAGACTATACGTCAAGTAACGTCATTTTCCTTACGTCACCTATTGAGACCGTAATCAGTTCCTTATTGTATGTAAATTCATAACACCGTACAATAAATAAGAAGGACTTATGTTATAAAGAGGAATAGGTTGGGATTTTTCGAAGCAGATTTGCGATTATAATACCAGACGACTCGCACCTTTTCAGCTAGTTCATATTTTTGTATTTTGTATCTCATTATACCGCCATCGTTGGAGGCCTTTACTTAACTAGTTGACTTTCACGCGAAAAATAACGGGGTGTTGTATTCTTCTAATACGACCGCCAATATCAAACTTTTTTGTCGTTATTTGTAACACGTAGCGACCTGATTTACTGTACATATAACATAAGTAATTTAAAAAAAAGTAGCTTTGAATATAAAATTACCTAGTCCTATCTTTGTAATTAATTCGATTTGAGAAAATATTAGATTAATGACTAATGGAAATATCACAATGATGGCATTTATGTTTAATTACACGATAAATTGGTATTACGTCGATCACTTGAATGATGACCACAGCTCTTGTTTGATTGTTCCAGAGAAAGGCTCTATTAATTTCATACGTCGCTTTAGATTTATGGCGCTTTCGCTGCTTTTCAATACTTGCAAAGTTTAATGTCAAGTTTATTTGTTTCTACTTTTTTTATAGCCTTAAGTGATAAACGAGCATACAGTTCAACTGATGAGTGGTGGCTGTGGCCCAACATCTACATCTATCCTCGATTACGAATCAAAATGAAGATGCGTTCTCAACCGTGAGGACTAAGATGGAATGCCTCGTTTCCAGAAAATGGGTCTCCGGTTCTCTACACTCACCATACGAAACAAAGTAGCATAAAGCTACTATTTTACGCTGATATTCTGTAAGAGTGTAGTTCTTCACCAGTCGGGCTGACCCATTCGTGCTAAAGCTATAAGCTATATTTTATACGTGATAAATCACTGCAGCATGGCTTTACCACGTATAAAATGTACTTACAAAACATAAGTAGCAATAGTTCTTATTTTTTTTTACTTTTATTGAAATATTATCGTTATATAGTTTACATTTTTAAACAGTTGTCTTTTAATTTTTTGACATAGTAAAAATAGATAATTCACTTTTTTTAAATATCACAATCGAGATATACATAAACAATATTTATCCCAATTATTTAATTCCAAAACTGAAAAGGATTATCTTCAAGCCGTTAAATTTACCATTCAGTGCAATAATACCCAATGATCATTTTTATTTCCAAAAAAAAGAGCACACATTACAGTGCAGAGAGCGTACGCGATTCATATTAATGCGGGCTATTAACCACGGAGCGCTCGATAAATTCCCAAGGGCGATAGAATAGCGATTTATTTACGTATGGAGTGGTGTTCTGACGTGAAATATCACCAACTCCTCCGCGTATCTAGACTTTGTGAAATTGCTGTCTGATATTATAATAATTCTTGAATAGTGAATCTTTACATTCATTTCTTCTTCGAAACCATTAATCTAATTGAGAATAATTTAGTTGAATCTTTGCTAAGGGTGTATGTAAACGGACTATGTAATGTAATCTTTGAACGAATGATTAAAAATGGTAACTTAGTTGTAAGGGCATGCGGTGCGTTACGCAGAATCTCGCGCTTTTATCACGTCATTGCGGGTACACGCTTCGGGCTCCGTCGCGTGAGACCGTTGTACTTGGTTTATATATTATGTATACAAAACTTAAGATGTTTTTAAAGTTATTATACGTCTTTGTACAAAACCGCTCGCAGGGTTCCGTGAGTCCGTGACGGCCAGCCGTCGCGCGGTCCCGCCGCGCCGCGCGCGACGCGTGTGTCTGTTATATGGGGCTGCCCGTACGACGTATGGATGCTCTTGAGTTTTGAAGAAAAAGAACACTCCTCTCGTAGCGGACACTCCAGTATATTATTACGTTAGGATGGTATTGGTTCGAGTCTTATTGAATATCAAAAAGGGAACAATATACATTTAATAAAAATTGCTAGTTTTAGTTGAAATTGTTGATTATCGCTTACGTAAATTAATTTTTAATTAACTCTGTAACTCCGTAACTGTCTCTACTACTCTATTGTTCTATTGTCATTTAATAAAGAGTTGGACAAAGAGAGAGAGAAAGGGAAACATTAAGCATTCTTTGATAGACATAGATTTTTACAAACTTTAATTTTATTTTCTTTTTTCGTATGTCTTTCCGGCTTAAATATGAAATTTTTGCTTAAATTTGTCATACTTATGTATGTAACTTGCATTATGTACAATGCAATAATGTGGTGCCATGGACCAGATGTGATAAGGGAGATGGATATATAAATATATATGAATTTTTTGCATTAATATAATAAATTGTGTACAAAATTCCATAAACGGATTCGCTTGAAAAACAACACGATTAAAGATCGCGATGGGTCGCTTTGACGTACGTTATTTTCGATTCGTACAATCGCAATTTCATTTTTTCTTCCGCGTCGTAGTTTCGAGCTGGGAATCCCCTTGCCACGCATCCTTTTTATACCAGATCTCCTTTGAGGCGAGACCGCATTGTTCGTAGGCCATTGTTGTACGCTTGTTTATTTTTCACCTTTTAGTTCACCCCCCCATTCATTAGCGGCTTTCATGGAAGTGTTGAGAATGAACATTGCGAAGCGCTTTGTGACTTGCCAGTAATCTTTTTATTTTCGTTTGTTTATTGTCTCCATTATGAGGCAGTGCCACGGATGTAGCACAGTTCAACATTGCGATCATGAACATTAAACGTGCTCACTCAGCAGTTTCATTTTCATGTGCGTTTCAAAAATTTAAATACCATAAATATTTTTTTTGTGTTACATTTACACTATTAAATGTTTTTACGAACAACTAAATTACCCTGTATATAGTGATACAAAAACGTTTACTATCAATAAACTATTAATAAGAATTTTATAAAATATATATTTTTAGTAGTAAGAATATAACAAATATAAGGAAGATAGGTTGGGAAAACTCTTGGTGCCTTTATATAAACTAATAATTAAATCTTTCAACTCTTCTTCGCCCAAGGTAGACTGGAAGAAAATACCTCAGGTGTTATGTACGCCCTATAAAATGTAATAAAGAAATAAAGAGCCTTCGAAGAATACACGGAGCTATTTTTCAAAGAGTAACCAAATTTTAAACTTAAGTACAAATATATAAATAATGATATAGTGTTATTGCATTTTTTGAAAGTATGAATAAATAAGGCTTCTTCTACTTTTCACTGAAATCATCTCAATTAAATGTGGTTTACGGGCGATAACGTTTTTTCATACCGATCGACCCTTACAAATGTGTGCGTGCGCAGTAAAATCAGGTAAAATAATGTTAATAATGATCCACGCATTTTGAATTCAAAAGATATTAGGGACAGAATGTTTGAGTTTTTTTTAATTAATTTTTCTTCACTATTTACTTGTATTATTAATTCTGAACACCTGCTTCTCTGCAAACCTGGCCGCTTATTGCTAAATAACCCTGTATATGCAGTTTTCCAATTACTTTTACATAGAGACAAACTTGATTAAATTGAAGCCATAGGTAATAAAATTTAACTTTGTATGTCCACGGCGCCGGGACAATAACAGTCAATTGCTTTATTATTGACTCCATATAACGCATCTGGTTACTGATCCATATTCCTATTATCCATATTTATCGCGTCTTCACACACAATGGAACTCTCCATGTGAATAATGATGGAAGTACGCACGCTTGACAGAGCTGAGATATAAATCTTTCTGTAATCATTATTGCTCCTATGTTTATTTATTGCATCGATACCGGGAGCATATCCAAGTTTTTTTTTTCTCAATATTAACAATAGGGATGATTTATAACACCTTATTCCCGGGTACTGGGTGAATTCTATTGTAGCAGAAGTGGAACAAGCAAAATTAAACGCTTTGCAAATAGATCGAAGGAAATAAGTCTTCACGGGCCTTTTGTCGTTAAATGTTTCATTGTTCATTTTACTGTCGATGAATATACCTTTGAATTTGATGATTTAGGGTATGCATTAGTCTAAATTTCAAACACTTGAACGTCTCACATTTTGAATCTAAAGCAAATGTACGCATTATCTAGCGTTGAGTTATTGTTTTTTTATTTATATAGTAATAAGTTTCACCTAATGCTGAGTGGGTTGTTGAAGTCCATGTGTACGTACAACTTTCAATATAAAAATCTGCAAGCATCCCCAAGGATTAACGTGAAATCCTCGCAGCTTGGAATTCACAATTTTGTTGTATCTATTATCATTGAAATCGGGACACAGCAGTTAGAGCATTATTGCTTGGGTCGAGCGAGTCGGGCTTCTAGACATAAAAGTATTTCTACTACTATGTATGATTATAGTATTATGTATAATATTGTTATTGATGAAACAGTAGACACTACGATCATACATAAAAACATAGAATTAAGTTATACATTTTTATAAAGTACTTTTATTTCAATTGAACATAGTGCCTGCGTTGGTTTAATATTGATTAAGATCGACTTTTCCTATACACAAAAAATACGACAAACGTTTTCGATCTCAAAACGATTCTTTTCGGGCAGACGAAACAGAAATTGAAACAGAAGAAACCGAGCCGCCTCCAGAAATAATCACAGAAGAGAACATTTCCGGTATACCTGCCGTGAACGAATCATCAGTTTTATTTATACGCTATCTCACACGTAAGTTGATGTATTAGTAACAGATTAATTCTTCTGTTTCAGAGATTGATCCTGAGTCTGCTGTGTTATTCTACACCGCCGGGAACATTATATACGATTGTAAATATTAAGTCTGCTCAATATGCAGTGTCCAAAGTTAAAAACAATATCAATGTTTTGCAATCAGTAATATAAATGTGCACTTTTGATTTAGAATCTAAATTTTAGATAAAATGCCTTTGTCTGTTGCGGATAATTCATATAATATTTTTTTAAAGAATCTAACCATTTTAGTCGTGAAGCGAAGTTTGTTGGAAATTTTTGTATAATTTTATATATTGAATTTGCTCACGTATAAATTGAAATTAATCGTTAATCGAATTGCTATTATAGAATCAGTTTAAGAGAAGTAGTAGCATTTTCTTTACTATGTTTATTATTTTAGATTTAACTAGAAATCATAATTTAGAGCTTTAATTACACTTGGCTAGTTCTAAAACACCTCTAAAAATTCATTAAATTTCAAATTTTAACTTTACGATAGTTGAACACTGCGTGCAGTGATGCATATTGACACTGCACATTTTCGAAACAGTGGATAGTGAAACTAAAAGCTGTCTTCTTAAAATCACACTGATTGAGAAATATAACATTACGAATAATAATTCTGTCATCAGAATCCGGTATCGACATCTTCATCAATTTTTTTTACACTGAGGATTAGGCATGTATCATATCCAGTAAAAGGAGTCTCCGGTTCTCTGCACTCACCATAAGAAACACGGCAACAATAAACTACTATTTCACTCGCTGTGTCTTCCCCCGATCGAGCCGACCCATCATGCCACAACTATAATATAGCTGCAACGTGTCACCACCACATGTAAAATTTTACTATTTTGCTGTATTATATTTTCGTATCGTGATAGGGCAACATTCAATACCATAGATGCAGGCTTTGGTGTCGTTTGAGGTTACGAAATCTCCGTGTCACATATTTTTACAATACACTATACATTTCTGAAAATCATACGGCGTGGATATGATGGCGGATGATTGAAACTTAGCAATATGTTGTATGCTGAATAATAAATACTGGACAATAAATGATAGCAATATTTGCCTTTGTTGCGCTGTGATTTTGTTCGGTAGACAGTTTTATTGGACGTCGCTTTAACTATAAAACACAACCGACAATTTTGAGTCCGCCCATTACATCGAAAACAGGGTGGAGTTGTGTGTTTAGTTCTGTTTGAGCATGAAAATTATCTTTATGGTTAATTTAATGTACGGAGTGGTTATACTCGTTTTTTTTTATTGCGGTCTAATATGGATTACCTATACCTAATTGTGATATTTAAAGTTACCAAAGTATTATTTGGTGTGGTAAGCAAATACGTATAACATAAACTCTCACGTCAATTATCTATAAGGGTAGACAGAGACTATGGGCTTCCAGTTTGCACGATTCTGACACAACTCTCACTTACCATATACACATACCTACGTATACATCGTGCTCGTCAAATATACTATATATATATATATAATATACGTTCAATATATCACCAATTTGTGAACAATGGTTAAATTATATAAACTAAACAGTAAAGTTACTGTCTATATATTTTCTGCATTGAGCACAACCTTCCCCTCATTTCTGTGAAGGTTATAAAGCGAATTAGTTATCTGTGCTAACCCAGTGTGTGTTGATGAACTTCACATGTTTTCAAATTATTTCGTTCCTTAGATGTTTAAGTTCACGCCTCCATTTATATTAGTAATTTTACTATTCAAAACTTTATAAATAGCCTGTACCTATATTTTAGTAATTTTTTATTAATAAAATGAAATAAAATAAATGTATACATTTACTCTTATAGAAATTCAACATTCTTAATTTTAACGCTTTCCTGCATTCGCATTTTACATTTTCTCTTCTATTATGTACGCTATTTCTTGATAAATCTTTCCAGTCATTCAAATGACGAGCAAGCGCGGAATCGCCTTGACGAAAGCAATTTAATTTTCGTACATGGTGGCGTCTATGCTTCGCGTAATTTAATCCAGCTTAGTAGGCGCGAACGGCGTAAAAATTGCTGCTTTTTTATTTGTATGCGTATGTCGGCACGTCCCGCGCCCGTTTCAATCCAGCGCACATAAAAAACGTGACCATTCACATCCCAGTCCGTCGGGAAATAAGCATAATCTGTCACAAGATTTTGTCTATTGTTGATTTAAAAGTTAATGTTGATATTTATGTTGCCAGTACCAATAACGTAAGAATAGCTATACTATTCGCAATTACAAATAAAATGTGCACTCATTAAATTGTCGCTTTTGAATAGAGTCCGATGGGGAATAATTTTTATAGAATTAGGCTATGCCAGGTATGATATGACTTGTTTTTACGCTTTCTGGCTTATGCGCGGTCAAAGCGGATCCCACTTTTTTTTTGATAAACCTAATCAGAGCACCAGCCTCGGTGGTGTCCACTCCATGAATATTTTAACTCCTGTGTGACAGTCCCCGAAAATACGCTACTCGCGTTCGTTTATTAATGTTATATTGATCGTCGGATTCTTCACTCAAGGGAGAAGCACGGATACGTATAGAGAAGTAAATGGGATTTCATTTTCTAGTTCAGAAATCAAACGCTCCCCGCGGCTCGCGTCCAATGTTTAGTCGGGGATCCCTGGAGACATTTTGTTCTAGGTCGTTTGGTAGCACGATTCCAGGCGCTTAAGCTAAAAATTCGCATATTTAGCCGTGGTCGTAATTATTTTGTCGCTTTGTGTATTATATATATATATCATATTATATTATATCTGACAAAAGTGAATTTTGATGAGTATTATTGTGTGAGTGGCTACGAATGTTGATAAGTGTTAATTTACACTTTGGACATACTGTCGATACTGCTTACAATACTGCAGCTATATTAGTAGTATAGTTGTAGCACGAATGTGTCGGCTCGACCCGGGTAGGACGACGCTCTCACAAAATACCAGCGTAAAATAGCGGATTAACACTGCTGTGTCTCCTATGGTGAGTGTAGAGAACCGGAGACCTTTCTTACTGGAAAGGATGCATTCCATATTAGTTCCCATGGGTGATAACGCATCCGCATTTTGATTCGTAATCGAGGATAGATGTGGATGTCTGTGGAGTACAGCAACCACTTACCATCAGGTGGACTGTATGGTCGTTTGTCGCCCTTATCCTATAAAAAAAAGGAAATATTATGTCTCAAATTAGAGACGCACTATGAGTCGTTTTTATTTTTGTGCGTATATTCTGTCTAAAAATTGGTGGTCCTCGGCAAGACAAAACAAAAAAAAATGGCAAAAAAAATGGCACTTTATCATTAAAAGTTTTAAAACCACTGATCTATACTTTGGTGGCTATGGGCTGCAGTGATTTGGTCCTCTTATCATCAAATGTACTGTTATTATATTTTTGAAACTGAATAATTTTGATTTTATAGTACGCAATTTATTACAAGTCGTTTTACGGGGAGTTAATACTGGCCAAGAGTTCGCAACATGTTCACGTTGGAAAATTAGATAGAGATCGGTTGGCTTGACTAAAAGCCGTAACGATTATATAGCCCCTTGAGAAATGACCTAATTTACAATATGATGATCTTAATAATTAAGTAAAAGATCTATTTATTTAATAAAGGACACTGCATATATAAGTTAATATTTTTGCCCACGCAATCTTTAATACCATATCTTTTTATTGTTTAGCGGCTTAATATTACGCTTTTGCTGCTTGATTGACATTTCCCGAGATATTCTTCCACTGAGGTGTATAATGATGTAATTCTGACATCAAAAGGCCCGCGACATTTACTGATACACTTCACTGTCCTATAAAATGATTTCCTTTTGTGTCGAATGCGCAGTAGAGAGTGAACCTTTTTTGTGACTAATCTAGGTTGTTTTTTGTGTGCATACAGATCCACCCGAGATCACGATCCGGCCCCGGAACCTGCAGGTACGAGCAAACGGAATCGCCGCGTTCTACTGCGCTGCCCGGGGTGACCCTATACCTAACATTCAGTGGCGGAAGAACGGCAAGCGAGTTTCTAGTGAGTATTTAATATGTTTTTTTTTAATTTCGACATGCTTAGCAGTATTTAGTTTTCTTTACGTGCTAGAGCCATGCTGTAGCCATATAATGTTTGCAGCACGAATGGGTGTGCGTTGTGAGTTGTGTGTTTAGAGATCCGAAAACCCTTTTTACGAGGGTCCGAAACGAAACATTCCATTTTAGTCCTCATGGATGACAACGCATCTGCATTTTGATTCTTAATCGAAGATAGATGTAGATGTCTATGGGCCAAAGCACCCATTTACCACCTCATGGACTGTCTGCTCGGTTTATAGCCTTATTCTATAAAAAATAGCAGTAAAAGTAAAGATCGTGAGGAAACCCGCATGTCTAAAAAATTTAAAAATTTAGAGAAAAAATATCATCAACTGTACCTTAGTATGATATTATATAAAGGCTATATTTATTCTTTGTTTTTTTTTTTTAAACTTTTTCCACATACTAGGGTTTCCTCCTGTGTTGTGGAGGCAGTTTACAAAAAATAAATCGCCCAAACCCCAAAAATATTTGTAGGTCATACAAATACCTGTTCCGTACCTTTAGCTGCAACTCACTGCTAAACCACTGCGCCACGAAGCCGTCAAGAGTAATAACGAGTATTTTGGTTCATTAATTTATTACAGTATATGAAAAGTTAATTGCTGGTCACAGGCCTCCCACATAGAGTTCCGAAACCGTAATTTTTTAATTATTTTTAGTTGATGTCAGGAAGATGCTGCTTCCTATCTCCGGTTTCAATTCGCCTCTGTCGCCTTTTACGACATCCACGGGGTGGTATGGGATTGTGGATATT